>RCHQ01000198.1:0-99619 GCA_003676415.1 Plasmopara muralis | reverse complement strand
CTCGCAGTCGACCAGTCGTTAGGCCAACTGCGATGGAGCTATAATACCCAGTCAGCGCTGAACGGCGTTGTGGAAAGATTAGGCGATTCGAGTTTGGTTGGAAACAACAACTCGTCAGCTTTATCTCCGAAGGACTTCGAGGTCTAATACAAGTAGTGCGTGCATGACTTACTTGCTTGTATATGTGCCCACAGACGCACTTTTATGGCTCTACAGATCAAAGAATTGGCACGTTTGGCATTTTGTAATAGCGAGTCTGAGGTCCTCGTGGTATACAAGCTTAATAACCTGGTATATCGTTTATTTATGCACTCTAAAATATCAGGAGCGAGACGATTCGGCTCTTAGGCCAACTATAAATACGATCCCCAGTGTAATAAAGGCCGTTAGCAAAAATATCAAGTTTACGCCTACCTTGCTTGCAGATATATCACGTGAGACAACAAGCTCACCAAAAGGAAAACTCTTCTTATATTAATAATTTCATCATGATCTCGCTTACCTTGCATGCAAACAGAATGAAGTAAACGTTGATACAATCTGAAGTCGCCAAAAGAAATACTGCTTTTAACATGTATTCCCAGGACACAAATCACCCAGGTGAGTTTATGACCTAGGAAAGTACATTGAAGTTCTGGTCCAGCCTTCCAGGCAAGAGAGTGCAAACGAAACGCGCACCTGACCATCTGTTTTCAAAGCCGGAAAATTGATCATATCTCTCCTATTATTTTAAGGAAGGTCGAAGTTCTAACTCTTTTTCAAAGTGGCAGCATAAAGCTTCATCAGCTCAAACTCTCAATAGAATATAGTGGTGCTTGTGCTGCCTGAATTCTAGAACATAAAGTTTGCTGAAAAGTTCTAACTTCGCAACACGCTACATAACTTGACAGCAGGAAGGGCTGCAAGTGCAGCTACCCATTACACCCCGAAAATATTTCGCTCTGTGCGGACTGCGCGTCTGCCAGACGCAAATGATTGTTCTATCCATTCCGAACCTTGTATAGAGCCGACTAGTCAATCTAAATGCATGAAGGCATCATTGACTATTAGTCAAGCACCACCTTGCAAATAGAAGGTGTGTGGTACGATTTGAAATCTTTTTATAGAAGATTCCAATCTTGACTCGTGCTATACATTTAAGGTAATTGCTGAGTTTACTAAATATATTTTTCCCATTGTTTATGCACTTAATTCAACTGAATCTGGGAAGAAGATATCCATTTTGGCATCCCTCATAGTCCATAACGGTATAAAACTTGATAAAATACCTATCGTGCACCAAGAGTCACCCATTTGCTCTAAGCTTTCTTCAGCGGTATTTTTTGTGGTCACCCTATCTACTGTTCTATGGCTTCTAGGAATATTACTTAATTGTTAGCTTTATATACTGCCTTATTTTGGGCAGTGTTCGTACTACTTCTTCCGGCGCCTTTTTCAATAAAACAATATCATAGCCTGAAATGCGGTTGATAGCCGTCATGAACTATACGTGAAGCTGCTTAATGACTTGATAAAAAATAAAAAAATCGGATGCCAGCGCCTATCAGTCTTGCTGAGCCTTACCGGGCCATCCGTTTAGTCTTCGCATCTTCTGACCGACTGATCCGAGTAATCTACCAGAAGGTTTTACCTTCGACCTCATACTTTTAATCGTGACCCTCACTTCCGGAGACTTTAACAACAAAGGCATCCTCGGTCGAAATTTTTGCCATTTTTCGGTTTGGTAAACCTTTTGCATAGTCGCCACAAAGTACATCTTGTCTATGAGACTGTTTCGACAGTATCGAAGTTGACTCAAGACTTCTTCGCGGCCCTAGCTGGTGAAGCACAAGGCGAGTGCTCGTTTTTTCTATCGCCCGAATTTGTACTCTAAACGCGCTCCCTGCCGGAGTGGAAGAGGTGGCTCTTTAAAAGCCTCATGTCTTGCGGCTCTTTGATGAACATTCTTAAAAAGGCTGATTATATAAGCTACAAGCGCAGCCTTTGCAGGTGAAGATACAGGCGCACAGACGCAGTGGAATCTGCTGAAGCTAATGCTGCCTTCGTCGGCATACGCTTGGGTATCGTTCAATCATTCGGCCGACCGGTAGCCCTCCTCGCTAATTAAGAGGTACCAAATCGACTTTTTGTATAAGTGTCAAGAGTGATGAGAAATACCAAACAATGTGATTAAAGTCAGGTCGTTACATAGACCAGAGCTTTTGTGGTGAAATCTGACTTGTTGTTATTGGAGTTTATAAAGAATGATGGTTTGCAGAGATCCTACCAGTATTCGCAAACTGACGTATTTCGAAGTTTACTAAAAAGCTTCTATTCCTAGCTTTAGTGAAATAAGGGCATAAACGGTATTACAGGAAGGACGATAATACAATTGAAAAAATGTAATGCCAAAAGTCCATACGCTGCATCTTACAGCGGTCGTTCATCAAATCATTCAGATCTTCCTGAATGCTTTCTCTGCACAAGATGCTGTATGATATCGTCCCATATTAGACTCTTTACCGCTTTGATTGAGACGAGAATTTCGAGCGCTTAAGGCACTCTTCATCGTCTTCATTACTTAAAAGCGGAGGTGTGTGTGAATGATCGGGCAAATGCGAACGGTACTTTGTGTTTATTGTCGTGGCGAAGCTCACCTTTAAAGCCTTCCCCAATCGAGCGGCATATTGGCGGGCAAGCTACTTTTAGCTCGCCGTCATAGACACAGACACAGCGTATAGTGTGCATGAAGCCTTGGGCGCAATAACAACTTCTTTGGTGGCTGGCTGGGTTACCATTAAGTGGTCAGGGACTTTTTTGCTGTCACTCTGGTAATCGCTGTGACCAGACTGACCTTTTGCACGAAAGCCACACGAGTAATAAATAGCGTGAATTCGCCTTTAGTTAAGTCTTAATTATGTCCAAGTGAAGATGGAATTATTGAGCAGTTTCAAAAGTCAAGTTTTCTTCCTTTCCACCACAAAACAATGGTGATTGGTAGGATATTACTGGTAGTCATATACCGTTTGTGATTTACGAGATATATCAACCAAGAAGAAAGTCATCGGTACGATTGTTGGTCTTTGAATTTTAAGATCGCATATTTTCCAGCACGCCTAGTTAAGTGAGGCGCTGTGTGACCCATTTTATGCGTGATCTTGTTCCAGAAGATCCTAAAAGACATATCGCATCAACAGCAAATATATTCAAATTATGATTGTGCTTAGCTCAGACAGCAACGAAGCGCCTACGCCGGCGTCTATTTGGTGCGAATTCTTCAAAATCAACGCAAAGCACAGTAGCTGAGTTGCTTAAGTAGCGATATCTAAGAAAACTATCAACACTAGTCTTCAATACTATTGCGGAGTGTTGAGCTATATTGAGGTGAAAATTTGGCTGTTATTTTCTTTTGTGATTTCTGCGTATTTCTACTATGGTGCGCATCTATCCTCCTTCGTGCGTGCAAAACATGAGAATCGTTTCTTCGACATACTAAACGTGCTTAAAGCATAGGTGCACTGAACAAATGGAGTGCATGTGATCGCAAGTGTTTGCCCTACCATCCACAAACGATTAAATGCAGGTGAATTTGGTCCTGTTCCGATCGCAATTTGCCACATTGATCCCGTTTGTGGTAGCATTGTTTTTTGTGCATTTCAATTTTGAAGACTGTTTAGAACTAGGCAACTCTTTGATTGTGCACAGAAAGATAAAACACCGGTATGGACGAGCCGTCCAGGGTCAGAAGCGGTATATGGTGAAAGAACCTTAACAGTTGTATATTTTGTGGCAAAGTGAAAAGTAAACAAAAATCCCATTTTGAATTATTCAGAGACCACTTTTAGATATATATCATAGGGACAATGGAAAAAATATACCTTTGTTCAAATTAGATGGAAAAATACTTCTCCAAAATGAAAGGGCAAAAAAATATACCTAGTAATAAATATTTTTGCAACAATGGCAAAATTATACATGTACATAAAATATTTAGAGAATTCATACCTTAAAATTGTAATTTTACCGCATACAATCTTTGTAGAGATGGTCAAGATGCAATGCAAACAGAGAGATGGCGCGGTTCAAATCTACTTGTTACAAAGTGGCTCGAATTTGCTGAACAGACCAAACAATGGGGCTGGTCACGTCTTATGCTGCCAGTTGCATCACTTAAATGTTAAGAGTGTGAAAACAATTGCTGGTTCGAATTGGAACAAACAAGCCAATGGAGTATGCTTTTAGGGTAAACAGTTCCAGACATGTGGTTATGTGGAGGATATGAATGGTCCATGTCGACACTCCATAGCAGCACGTGCAGAATTGTTACATAAGGATATGTGGTCAACCAAAACGTATCTTCTTGCTTACGATGAAGCACTTGAAGTGAAGCCATTTGTGTCAAGAGGTGAATTGGTAAACTTGCACCAGATCCGTCCAAACGAAAAGGTCGACCCAATAAGAAGCGAAACGAATCACAGCATGCTACATTAGAAGTTGACGCGCCAAAAAGTGTTTATCGATGCGGCAGCTGTGGTCAAGTGGGACACAACAAGCGTCGATGCACCAGTAATGCGCAGCATTAAAGTATATTATCTTTAGTGAGCTAGGTATATTTTTTGGTTTTTTACTTTTCGATAGGTTTTTTACTCCGTAGGTAGATTTTTTCCATTTTAAATTTATCTTTTCCATTTAATTTGAAAAAGGTATATTTTTTCCATTCTCCCTATATCAAATTATTAAATTCCTAAGTAAAGCCACGCCTGCATCAACTAATACAAATAAAAAATGGCATTCCGCCGCGAGGTGTCCCCACTGGACAAGCTGGTACTCAAGTTCATCTCCAAGGCGCCACGACAGCTAGATGTTATCATCAATGACCAGACGCTAGAACGCGCACATCGAATCGGAAAGCCGACAAAGTCGCGCACACACAAGGCCAAGCAGGAGGTTATTCGGGCCCTACTGCGGGGAGGAAGAGTGGGCGACGACACGCTGCCCCAAAGCTTCTTTCATTCGAGTATGACGCGTGTCGAGATCATTGGTGCTAAGATTTCTACAGTATTCGTGAAGATGGTGAGGCTGCTTGTGACTGCACAATATAAATAACGGGAGCTGACGACGACGTGCTTTTGTTTTACTCATTAATCTACAAGTTGTCTCAGTCGTGCCCGAAACTGCATTCGGTTAATTTTTCGGGCTGTTTTCGACTCACGGATGATGCGATTGAACTGCTATTAAAAAACTGTCCAGGTGATAAATTAGTGTGCTATCTGTGAAGAACTTGTTATTGACGACTATTGTAGATATCAAAGACCTAAATATTGAAAATTGTCGCAAGTTGACAGACACTTCGTTGGATCATCTGCGTAAACATGCACCGAAGCTGCAGGTGCGCTAGCGTATGATTTGAAAGAAATGTTTTTTACTAAATAATTAATGAACCGATCCAGGGCCTCGATATTGGAGGCAACTTTAACATGACGATTGCAGGCATTACAAAGCTAATTGAAAGACATTTGAACCATTCCAAATTCACGAAAATTCACCTTTCAGGCCACCCCGTGACAGATCAGTATGTCGCTACGTTCGTTCGTGCTTGATTGTGGAAATGTCAACAGAAAACATGTGGAAATGCTTTATTATTGCAGAACAATCAAGGCCATCATGGCAAAATGTCGGAAGTTACACAGCCTCAGTGTCGGCTATTGTGCCATTACCGATGAAGCTCTAATCGCGCTGATCAGGAAGCGCGAATCCGTATCGCGTCTGTGCTTGCATTGGAATGTTGCAATCACGTAAGTTCTTGTCGTCATGTTCCTTTTGGTCCATAATTGGACTGATTTTGTGCAACGCCACCAAGCGACCAATTGCTTCGTTTTCTTGGGTCAGAAGCTCGAAATTTGCAGGAGTTAAATTTATGCGGCGTCAAAAGCGTTTCGGCTGATGTAGGTATCGATGTAAATGGTTTGACCCAGAAAAGTGTTTTATTATTTGATACATTTCAGGCGATTGTGTCCACAATCCACGCAAAAATGGGTGGTAGAAACGACCTGCTTGACCCTACCATACCTCGTCCTGCTCCTGACGAAAATCCCGAGCCAGAGCGAAAACGGCTCAAGAAGATTGACTTTCGGTACACAACGTAAGTATTATATTCTGATGGAATGATTTTTAAGTTCCTCACTGATAGTTTCTTAGTGTCACAAAGGAAGCGGCTGCAGCTGTGAAGAATCGGTATCCTGACCTTCAAGTAACGTATTAGACTAAATTGTTGATGGCGCATTGGTCGATTTTCTCACAGCCTGAATACTATGGTATACTTGCCCCCTGCAAATTGATAAAGGAGCTGAAAATTTGATTGACGGCTCGCTCATTTTGCTATCTCGGACACAATTGGGTGTGAAATTGTCTTGACGAAAGCGTAGTGAAGTTAATTTTATGAAAAAATAGTGGTCTGTTGGTTATCGTACCATAGCGTTTTTTTAGCACACCTCGGGTAAAATGTTATTTGTTTATGCATTACAATATTCATTTCTATGGGAGCTGCACTGTGTATTTGTTGACAGTAGTACGTGAAGAAATCATGCGGTGACGAGATTGCACTGACATGATAAAGATGTCACAGTTTAAAATCAGACTTGCTTACCGAGGTGTCATACCAAATTTACAGCCACACCAGAGAGAGGCTAAAATCGACTTGTCAGTGCAATCTTACTGGCAGCGATGTAGACGGAGTTATAGGCCATACATTTTATAAAAAAGGGTATAAGTCGATTTATTTGTCCTAAAAGTAGAAACTCTTTAAAGTTTCAAAGTAATACAATACATAAAGTATAATCTTTAGGGCGCTCTACGCTAAGTTGCTGCAGACTTGAAGTTGCCGAATCGAATGACGAATTTCGCCCTCGCAGATTGTGACCATGAAGTTTGGCAAGCAGCTCGAGATCTCCGCCAACCCCGAATGGCGCGACAGTTATGTGCAGTACAAGCGTCTTAAGCGGCTCATCAAGCGCGTAGCTTTCGAAGTGGAGAAAAAGCAGAATAGGCAGAAAAAGCTGCAGCAAAAGATGGAGCTCGACGCTGGCGATGAGGAATGTCAAGTTGTCGTGGACGAGAGCCACCCGCTGCTTAAGCCTGTAGTCGATGATGTACAGGACGCGAAGGATCAGTTTTGGGAGGTGCTCGACGCCAACCTCAAGATCGTCAACGATTTTTATAAAAGTAAAGTCGTCCGCCTTAATCGGTCGGTGGGCGAGTTTGAAGTCATGTTAGAGGACGAGAGAACACCCACTGGTCATGTCCACACACGCTCACGTACGCGCTCACAAGGTATATAATCGTGATTGACATTCCTTAGGGTGCGGCCGTCTAATTTTATTAGTTGTTGCTACTGTACCAGAGCACGGGTTTGCGGCGCTGCAAGAGATTTATGATACACTAGTGGATCTACGCACGTTCGTACAAATTAATCACTCGGGATTTCGAAAGATTGTCAAGAAGGTAAACTTTAATTGATATTAAGTTTGATAGGTGTGTTGTCTGTCATGCGTTGCAATGTCTACTGCAGTTTGACAAGACGATCAAGGTGCACACACAAGAGGCATTTATGAAGCGACTGGACAATGAACGATTCTATAAGTCGACGGATATCGATCATCTTTTAAATCGCGTGTTTGGTCTCACTTCAAAGTACGGTCATTGAATTTAAGCCGATTGTATTGTCTATGGTATTAATTGATCAGGTACTGGTGGTAGGGATAAATTAGAGGCTGGAAATATGGAACATCGCATGCGACGAATGCAAGGGGACCAACACTCGTTGCTTCGTAAGGTGAGTGAACTTGACGCGTTGACAAAAGCTTCAAAGCGCTTACTCTTTATTAGGTGAAAGTCGTCCCGTTTTGCATTTCATTGGCGCTGTTTATTCTCCTCATGCTTGTTCGCATCACACCAGAAGGTTGAAGTGGTGATTTTCAAATCCTTTAGGTTTCCATGCTAAAAAATTTTGTACTTTCAGGAAAGGATGTCCAACAGCGATGCTTGGCCATGCTTGTGTTTATAACAACGCTCTGGGTCACAGAAGCACTTCCGTATTTCGCGACTGCACTTCTCGTTTCTCCGCTCGTTGTATTCCTGCACATTTTAAATGACAAGGCACACCCAGAGAAGCTGCTTACTGCGAGTAGGTTCCTTCTTGTCATGCCATGTCGCGTACGATTTTTAACGCAGACGCATCGACGTTCACTTTATCTGGTTGTCCGCAGAACAATCCGCCAAGGAAGTCATGTCCATGTTGGTCAATCACACGACAATCCTAATAATGGGCGGGTGCGTCTTTGCAACATCTTAGCTAAAGAATTGATTCACTAACGTAGTTGATGGACTGCTATAGTTATTCGATCTCGGCTGCGTTCGCGAAGTGTCAGATTGAGCTTTACATTGCTGCGTTCTTACAGCGGCGATTCAAGAAGAGCCCAAATCTATTTCTATTGGCAATCATGCTCATGGGTCTCTTTTTGTCAATGTGGATTAGTAACCACACGGCTCCAGTGCTGTGCGTGTCGGTCCTACTGCCTATAATTCGGGACTTTTCCACGAACAGCACCTATGTCAAGACGCTTCTGATCGGCTTGGCCTTCGCTTGTAATCTGGGAGGAATGATGACTCCAATTTCTTCGCTACAAAATACACTTGCTGTGTCTTTTTTGGAAAAGGCTGGATACTCCGTCACGTTTGGTCAGTGGATGGCAATGGCTGTCCCGTTTTGTACTGTTGGAACGATTATGGTAAGCAAGCTGGTCTCGCGTCTTCTTCGAAAGTCTCACATCATCTTCTTACGTACTCGTTGTCATCTTTAACGATAGTGTTGGGCATTCTTGCTATGGGTGATGAATCCTCAAGATGCGACGTACATTCCACAAATTGTCTATGACCAGAAGCAAAAGATCAGCAGCCTTCACGTTGTTGTTGTTTCGATGACACTTTTGACCATTTTCTTGTGGGCGTCGTTCTCGGTAACAAGCACCACGTTCGGTGACTTGGGTATCATCTCGATGATGTTCATGGTGAGCTAAAATAATTAGTTTGCCACGTTTCCAATTGTTTCAGCACTCACTGTTATACATTTCTGCAGTTTATTATGTTTGGCACGGGCATGCTCAGCCAATTCGACTTCAACTCGTTCTCTTGGCATATTCTGTTTCTGATCGGCGGTGGCAACGTTTTAGGAGATGTAGGTTTCTGTTTTGCTGATGAAATGTCTAGCTTATGCCTCAATTTTAAATGTCCGCTGCTTCTAGGCCGTGCAACGGTCAGGTCTTCTCGATACGCTTAGCCAAGCGGTCGTTCACGCGCTACCATCTGGAAATGTCTGGATGGTCACTGTATCGCTCTGCAGTATGGTCATCTGTCTGACAACTTTTGTCTCGCACACAGTTGCTTCGATCATTCTTCTGCCAATAATCGTTGAGATGGCAGTTCAAATTGGACACCCACATATTCCTGTGATCTGCTGTGCTTTGGCAATATCTGCTGGTAAGCATGGTCTGAGCATTCGTTGTGCTGCGGCAACGATAATGGTTTACATTTGTTTTCTCGCAGCGATGGCGCTCCCGTTTTCATCGTTTCCAAATATCAATTCACTATTGGTTTTGGATGACCACGGCCAACCGTACTTGGAAGTAAAAGACTTTCTCCGTGTAGGAATTACTTTTTCCCTCGTGACGATGGCTTTGATCGTCACTCTTGGATACGGTCTTATCGTTCTTGTACTGGGATTTGACATCGATACGACGACGATTATGGCGGGAGTATAAAGCGAAAGGGCCCCTCAGGCACCGTGGTATATACTGATAAGCTAGGCACTTATTATAGTAAAGTCCAGCGAAAAAAAAAATTAGTGTTTAATCTTAACACTATAAGTCATGCCATGCATTGAGACGTCGACAATTAGTAACAGAAAAAAAGGTTCATTTTCGATTCTTCCTGAAATTAAGCTAGAGCTAAAACGATCGGCTATATTTCTTGATTTCGTAAAGAATTTCCTGCGTCGTCACGATCTCTGAGTTGAATGGCGGAGGTCGTTGGTAGCTTCGCTTGATGATCTCCACAAAACGCGTGTAGTACAGCAACAATTGGGTCAGCACTTGCTTTAGAATTTCCATGCCATTACGAAAGTTGGAAAAGTAGGTCATTACGTTGCCGTTCATCTTTTCAATGCCAGCCTTCCACGTTGCTGCAAATTCACGCACAATCTTTTCGATCTGCGCCGTATCAATTTGGGAATTACTTCCTGTTGTCAATGTGGAACCTTTGCCAAGCATAAGTTGTTCATGCTGTCGAACAAAGTGGATCAGCCTTGCGTAGAAAGTCATAAGCTCCTCGTCCACAAACTTTTCGCGCTGGGCGGCAAGTAATTCTTCAAAGTTTAGTGTCTCCTCGGATTCAATCCGTCGCTCCTCGAAATGTGTGAGCACGAGATCATAGTTGTTTATAAGAAAGACGCATTTCACTTTTGCTGTAGCATGTTGCTCCGACAAGCGACTCAGTAGATTCAAGATTTCGCTGCGCATTTCAGCCAAGCTTTTCAAAATCATGTCTCCTGCGCCATTTTCGTGCATCTGGGCGGTTGAGATCGAAAAGGCATCACTATGGGCTTTATGCTGATGTGGCTGTGTTAGTAGACACAAGCTGAGGATGGACGATGCGAATTCAGCATAACGTCGAATAACAAAGTGCGGGTGCAGGTCAATTGGGCTCAGCTTTTTCGCCTTTGCATTCTTCACGCTCATTAAATTGAGATCAAATACAGCCTTGAACCGTGGCCATAGCAACAAAGCCACTCGTTCAAAGTACGCATCCAAACATGGTATGCGACGTTTCTCCATCACCATTCGTTGAGCGTAGGTCAGGCGTATCATGATCAATAGCCCAATGGCATCGTAACACGTAAAAAGATAGTTTTCTATGTTCTCCAGGCACAACGACAGCGCCTTGGCAAATACACGCATGAACAAGTCACGACTCCGCAGCACATTCTCGTGTTGATTGGTAGGCTTAAAAAAATCTATCAGGAACAGGTACTCAGACGTCGCCGAGTCCATTAAATGCTGCTGGACATTGCGAAAGATGGACTCGTACGGCAACTTTAACCCCTCCTGTTGAGCAACGTGTAAAATCAATGGCGGTGCCGACGCCGTTTCTAAAATTTTCTCACGCTCTGTAAGTGAAAACGTATCATTTCGCTTGCTTAGATTTACGCGAGAGCTAAACATCCCTTTCAGCGACTGCTCATCCACTACAATTACATCCGTACGTGTCGCCACTTCTTCGTAGAACTTCATTAATCCTGTATGATACGATTTAAACACACTAATCAGCGTCTTGCTCATCGCCTCGGCATACACTTGTCGAAATTCCTCTTCCACATTTGGAGCATTGTCGGCCAAAAACGTCACCAAGTACTTCATTGGTAGCAGTGTATTCTGCTGCATCATCTGCACATTGGTCTTTGGCTTCTTCACCTCGTTCATCCTTGCCAGCAAAAACTCTCGAATCCTTGCAATAGCTCTGGCTTTCAGCTTTTTCAATTGAGCCTCTACATCATGAAAAGCTTTCGTTTGGGACGGTAAGAGATTAAAACTTGAACCAGACGGGTCCGGATCGCTTAGTGCTCCATACCGGAGCTTCCCATTCAAGGTAACCAGAGCATGAAGATAAGCCTCATTCACCTCCCCTTCATCAATAGTTTTGATCAGCGACGGAGTTACTGCCACCTGATCTAAATATGCTTGCAATTTCTCTTCCGTCTCACGACGATTCTTGAGTTTTACATTCATCCCAATGGACTCATCTTGCAGGTGGCGGATCTCGTCACTAATCCCGCCAAGGTCGGCCTGAAAGCCCAGTAACATTTCTTGCATTTTAGCCAATAGATTATCGCAATCCTGCACTTCGTCGTGCAACTCTACAATGTGAGCAGACTTCATGACGTACTGCGTCACAGACGCCGCCTCGGCCGCACGGAGTTCTTGCTCGATCCGCTGTGCATATTCACGCAAGTCCACACCCTGCGATAAGGCTTCCTTTATAACTCCATCCTGCTGAAACAGCTCGAGATAGTCGTCCAGCTCGTCAAAATCAATGTCATCTAAATCAACGGGTAAATCTTCGTCGCGGCGCTTTGCCATGGTGAAAATTTGTATAGGTTTTTAAAATTGATCTCCTGATCTTACCTATTCATTAGGACCGCGTGTTCTACGAAAAGACGTTAGTTGCTCAATCAAATTTGGTTATAATGTAACACACCCTATTTTTATTGAAAAAATGATGAAGACCCGAACCGCAAGTTCTACTTCAATAAAACAAGGCTTAGAAGTCAACCAACAATAATTGGATTAAGCTTTCTAATCGACTCGAAGTTGTGTTTGTCGCTCGACACAAGACCGAAAGGTGCCTAATTTGATACCCATTGGATTCAAATAAAGGCAGCCGAACAAAGGTCACCAAAGTGAGCGAGCATCGCACCCCCCAAAAAAGTGTGACTGCACTACCCAATTAGGTGCGCAAGAATTGGGTGCTACGAATCAAGAAAGCCCCATAGCGTTATGAGGGGTACAAGTTTGGTACTAAAGGGTTAAACAGCTACCAGCATTCCGTACTAAATACAGCCTAGTCCTTGTGCATGGGTCCTGGTAGATTAAATCTCTATACAACCGGCCAAGTTTAAAGTCTACAGCTATTTTCGATACAATTCGAACATCTTGCGATGAGACACGCGACAGCCGATCAGACAATCAAGTTCTTAGGTTACATAACCAAAAGCATTGGTCTTTTCTACAAGGCTTTAAAGGTCTTATGTCGTCTTGAAAGCTGCGTCGCTCTAATCGCTATCCCAAAAGCGCTCTCTTGGTCACGCGAAAGTTTCTGCTTCTCATATAGAGGGCAAAAGGCCGGAACAGAAACAGCGCTCTTTGACTGCGATACTTCCATGTAGGGCGTGTAGTGAAGCAGAGGCATCTTCACGTGCATCAAGAGCTTCTTGTGAGATGGTGCGACTATCTTGCTTCACACGATTTGCGAAGATCGCTGGCTGGTCATCAATGTGATCAAATCGACCTTTCACTCATAAATTAAAAATCTCTTATTCAAGTTAATTAATATTTTCGTGACCTAAGGCCGAGAAAAAAATGACTTTGCCTAAACAGGAGCCTTGCAGGATGGCGGCTTTCGGCGCATCATACCGATTTGCTTACTTAGACTTTCGAAAGTTATTAAAGTCGCTTTTTGGTAGAGTAAATTTTGTATTATATTGAAATAAGTCTTTAAATTGTATTGAATTTCTCAAGATCAAGGATAGTAAATTTTCGATGCGCGCCTCGTCTGTGCACAGTGCTGTGTGACCTCAATACTACCGAATTCATCTACGTAGTCATATATCGGCTTGTGAGGCGCGACGTAAGCTGTGATGCGGTAAATTTCTCCTGATGGTCGTCGCCACAAATCGGTATGTTAGATGTGACGTAGATCGGGTTAACCCGTGACCTCAAACAGGCGCAATTAGCATATCGGCCACGACTGATTCCAGGTGTAGAAACCCTTAAAAGACGAAAAGCCACAAATGCCGAATTGCTCAAAAGTTGCTAAGGCCGGAAAAACGAAAGGCCGAAAGCAAGCTTTAAACGGCATTTTGTGTTTGGCCATTCTTTTTTTCCTAGCAAAGGAGCTAAGAGAGTCATCCTCTCAGCTAGAATAGGACCCAATTGTGGCGGCTGCTAAAATGGGTCCAGGGTAACGTTGAGGGTATAATGAGCAATAATGCCTCGAGTTAATTTCCATCGTAAAGAGAACGAGCCGAAGCGTTATTTAGCTGCACCAAGTCTTCATTGTGGAATTTAAGCTGTAAATTGCTGATGGATTTCAGTCTGGCTAGTAACTTGATTAATAGCCGCAATTCAGCACTGGAATGGCCTAAACTTTTGCAGCATAAGTCTTGATAGAAGTGCTGTATGTGAAGCACTATAATAGCCTCGACTTGAGCGATAACTTCGACAATGTTGGCTTGAAACCCATGAAAGCGAAGATCATTCCTCTGTGCATCCACAAGCAACGTAGAACCGCTACTCGAACAATGTGGAAGATCACAAATAAACTATAACCGTAACATGACTTGGTATGGTCGGTTGGTTACACTTTGAAAAAAAGAATCGACTCCCATTCCAGTGTGGCCCGAAAATAGCCTCGAAAAGCATTGAGCCATTCAGACCAAACTTGTTTCGCAAAATTGCAATACCAAAATAAGTGTGGGGCAGTTTCCAGAACTCCACAACCATGATGACAGGTTTAAACTACAGTAAGATGCTGAAGGCGATAACCGAGAAATAAAGCGTTGTGTTGGAGCCGATAAAGAAAGTCGGATTAGACTGGCAAGACATGTCGACCCAGTTTGTAGTCACGGGCCCACATAGTCGTATCAGGTCTACCTGAGACGCCGAGTCGAGAAAGGGGCAATGCCTGTGAATCAAACCTCATTAAAAAATTTCGAATTCTTGCCACATTTAACTCTGATACTTCATAAAAGTCCACGTGTGGTGTGCGGCGTAAAACTTCGGCGCTTGACTAGGCCCTATTCGATAAGGGTCTAGTGAACGCAGCAGAGGGCCGGCCTTGTCCAAGAAATTGTTGCATGAATGCGCGCTGATAAGCCGCCCGGAGCCATATTGGTTTAGAAAATGTGAAACGTTTATAGCCGTAATAGGTGTTGGGCACACCGTGAGTAGTTGCGCCGGTCTAAAAATTCCTTGGGCAGCTAATAATTTTACTAACCCCAGTGGCCTTGTAGCTTCGGCTAGAGTTTTACCACAGTTGCCGTAGGTAATATTCACATTATTTGGAATGGGCGTGGTTACCTGTCAAATTTGACTTGAAGGGCGGCTTCGACTAGTGAGGACAGTACCGCAGGTAATTGGTACTTTTTAGCACGGAATTTGACGGCTTTTGATATATCATTATAGTATATTCTATAGCAAAGAGCATATTCTTGTAAATACAACACCTTTACAATTTTATATCAAAACGCAAAATTCGAATGAGTCACTACAAATCTACTTAGCTAATTACTTTCTAAATTAAAATCAGAACATTGTGGCATCTACATTAAAATTAGCACCCATACCTCATTTGCAGATTTGTGAGCCAATGCGTCTGTTTAAAAACCTGGTTCTTGCATGTCATATGCATTAAATTCGTTTTCACCATCACTCCTTCCTCTTTGACCAATGAGCGCCTAGAATTTATTTTAGCGGAAGCGACCAAGCATACAAGCAGCGCGCAGATCTCCCTCCCACTTTTTAGTTCCATATTTCACGATCTCGGCAATGACGACTCACGTGGACACGAACAAGAATGTCAACTGGATGGATTCAAGGGGCTTCTGGACATTCTATATCATGTTATTGGCCTCACTGTATATGGCAATGCCCATTGTCTTCCCCTCACACGGTGACGCTCTTACTGCGGTTAATGTCATCCATGGCGTGGTGCGTAACTACACGATTTAATACTTAACATTTCCGTCGGCATAAAGTGTACTGAGACTTTTATGACGCATTCACTGTAGGTCTCGTTTGGCATCATGCATTGGGTCAAGGGCTCGCCTGATGACAACTCGATGGGCGACTACCGCGAGCTTACGTTCTACGAGCAGATCGACCAGGGCCACCCGTGGACTAACACGAAAAAGTTTCTTATGATGATCCCAACTTTTTTGTTTCTAGCTGCCTCGATCGCTACGGACTACAACACGCGCCACCTGCTCATTAATTTTCCTATCTGGGCTACGCTGATCTTGGCCAAATTGCCTGAGCTTGACCGCGTGCGAATCTTCGGTATCAACTCGACGGTTGGTATTGATGACCACAAGAAAAATTAAGGCTGCTGTACGCGCAGGTAACAAGAGGCGGCTAATAAAAGTGATAAACCGCGGAACGAGAAGACGATAGTAGGGTAGGCCTATGTCTTTTTTAATTTTTTTGCAACGTACATGTATCGACATGCGAATCCTACGCGTACACAAAATCGTCTTATTTCCATAATCGGGTGAGGGAAGGATATTTATGAAGAAGTAACAAGAAAAATTGAGAGCGCTGAATTATCCAAAATCAAATAATACAGCCCACCTGACATCTAGGGTGGTGCCAGTGGCTTCTTTTTTTCTCGCACTAGTCTCTGGTATGTCGGTCGAAACGAAGGAACTACGATCGATTTTTGTGCCATAACAAATGGAGATTACACTGACGTAACTTGAAGAATGCAATAGTTCGTCAATAGTTACGACAGCTCTAGCAGCATCCGCTTTTAGACTTAGACGTTTGGGGTGGAGTTATAGGAAATGCCTCACGCTCGGGTTGAGGTGGGTTCTTTGGAAGCCTCTTAGCGATAGCAACAAACAGATCCTTCACATTCACAGCTGTCTTTGCCGACGTTTCCATGTGTAGGATGTCATTATCCTCAGCGTACTGGTGAGCCTCTTCGTACTCGACCTTGCGGCGCGCCTCAAGATCAGCTTTGTTACCCGCTAGAGCAATGACCACATTGGGGTCACCACGACGCTGCAATTCCTTAACCCAAGACTTGGCTCCGGTAAACGAGTCCTAGACATAATCAATAAACGTCAGTGATACAATAATTGAAAACCCGCAACAAGATGTGAGGAAAAATGGGCTCGATACAAACTTTGTTTGTCACGTCGTATACGACGATAGCAGCTGCGGCACCCCGGTAATACATCGGCGCTAAGCTGCGGTATCGTTCTACCATGCATCAAATACACGCTTAGCGTACAATCAGTCTGCTAATATACAATCGAGACCTGCCTTGTCCTGCGGTATCCCATATCTCAAACTTGACCGTCAATCCGTCCTCAAGACCGACAGTTTGTGTAAGAAAAGCAGCTATTGATCAACAACGGATGCCAATAGAGACCATAATAATGTCAGAAAGCTCATATCAATATCCACTGAAGTCTCCGAGACGTGTTTTGGCAAAAGAATGGCCAAACGTCCACTTGATAGTGAATCCATGTTGAGTGTCGTACCTCCAATTGTGGGCTCCTGAAATTCAAAGAACTCGTCGCGCACAAATCGCACAACCAGACAGGATTTGCCCACAGCCGTATCACCCAAAAGGACCAACTTGAAATGACATGTTTTACCTTGGGACATCGTAGAGTCTGCTCCTTGTTATTCGCTCTCTTATTCTTCGTGTCTACTTTCTGGTATAAAGAGACGAATGCTTTTTGTCGGCTGCTACGAGGGATTGTAAATGCTAGATCGATGTTCCCACTGTGGGTGAACTAACAGGCACAGAAAAAAACTTCTTCCTTTCTTCTCGTTTTGCTTGTGCTTCCAGGGTACCTACCACACGGTACACACGCGGTACAAAGACAGCGTTTTTGTATCCCCCATTTGGAAGAAAATCTCATTCTGCTCCATCCGATTTGACAGGTATTATGCATAGGTAGATAACACATCGTCTGCAACCGTGAAGGGACTACAAGAGGGATTAGGCTAAGCAACTCCGAAGACAATTTTAAATTTATAATCAATTAAATACACTCCGCCAAGAAAGTTCAATATTCGTAGCAACATCACAATGTGGTAGAGGTACTGCGAAAAAGTTGTAAAATTCTGTACGTAATCGCACATTTGATATCGGCCAAGCACCCGCTGACTCTATATGCCCTACGGAATGGGTTTAATCTAAATAAACAGAGGAAAGTAAGAAAGAGGTGGAAGCTTTTTTTGCAGTATCCGAAGCATGCACCTTGAAATGCAGGGTGATCAGGGAGAAAACCAGACACTTGAGATCCTGAACCAGATAGTACAGCACGCGTAGACCTTCTGGGTCCTTACTGTCCTGCACGTCCAGTAACGATCCGATCTTCGCGCACTAAAGAGAGAAAGGAATAAAAATCAACTTTCTGTCGGATCCGCTCATCTAGTTACTAATTGGAGAAGCAACCAACTACAGCGCACCGTGAAGGAAATGTGATCGTCATCCAGTACCACTTCCAACTCCTGCCGTCCTACGCGGTCCGGCTCGGGCCACTCCTTGTCGTCTTCTCTATATAAAGTAAGAAAAAACTTTTTTTTAATAATCAAAACACGTGCAAAGCTTGCACAACGTACTTTGTGATTTCACTATCGCCAATGATCCGCTTTACCTCGTCGATGACTGACTGAGACACCACCACTTTAAGATAGCATAACAAGCACCATTGCGCATGTTAAACCTGTCCCTCGATGTATAAGTATTTTGCAGGAGTATTAAGACATCCAATACCTTCTTTGCGAATCATAGAGTCCTTCTTGTAGTTAGAATTGTTGGCGTAACGAAGCTTTCCGTCGGCACGGAACTCGAACTCCATAAATTCATGTCCAAACTTGCCGCGATGGCCGACGCTACAAAGAAAATCAGAGGAAAAGGATCAACATATTCCACTAGTGTACCGACGATTCACCAAACGTACTAGTAGCGCACGTAGAAGTCGTCGTCGGAGGGCATTGTTATCGCCGCTTTTTGTTGATAAGGCTGCCAAAAGTAATTACCAATAGGAGCTAAGATTGCCTTGGGCTATTAGCCAATGATAAGCTGTCCTACCCCCCCTGCTTCATCGGCAGGTGGGTCTCGGTTGCTGTCGCGAATTGTCCACAGCTATAGTTTAATCCGCGCATCACGGCCACACGTGCTTCTTATCACTCGCTTACTTAAGCACAAAGAAATCAGCTAGACTTCGAGCTTTACAGCCAAAGAATTATGTCAGCTCAAGGAACGCCGGTGCCCGTCCATCTACAGTCTCCGATTGGGAGACCAAGCAATCCGAAAGCTTCTGCAAAAAGAACAGGAAAAAGAAGGTCGTCTTCCGAAGTGAAGTGTACGACAAAGCGCACGACGCGTCGAGAGCTTAAGAAGCTGATAGAAATGGACCTGGAGGAGAAAGATGACGTCATGACAGGTTGGTCGGTAATGCAGATGCTAATATATTCTTGTAATTCGGTGCGATAACGGGCAAGCCCTTTTTTTTCGTTTTTCTTAGCAATCAAACGAGAACGCATGACCGCCGCGGCACTTAATGTGGATACCGCCAGCTCGTCTGTCACAACAACGAGTCTTCACGATGATTTCGTAAACATGATGAAAGTTCAAGGTCTTGAGAAGATGGCAACAGAGGCAGGTTTGTTAAAAAATGGCTCTCTCGTTGAACTGCAAATCTCAGCAACTCCGTCGGCCACTATGACTACGCCTTATGATTATGAGACTAGTAAGAAGCCACTGCTGGCGAACTCAACGCCCATGAGTCCTTCCTTTTCCAGCCCGTACGTTCTCCGGATTGTGTTGCATAGTGATTGAATGTCTAAGCGGCCATGTTGGTATTGTGGCTGTCGATTTGCACATCTAGATCACCTAGGAAAAAGAGGAAGTATTTGAAGATCAATAAAGGATTGCGCCACTTCAGCATGAAAGTCTGTCAAAAAGTGGAAGAAAAGCATGTCACATCCTACAACGAAGTTGCTGATGAGTTGGTGCGTGAGTTTGTTACGATGCGGCCAAACGATTCGGTAAGTTAGTACAAGAGAAAACTGTTCGTTTTTGTTCCAGACCCTCATTTTGCCCGATACCTTCAGGTATACGATGAAAAAAACATTCGTCGACGTGTTTACGATGCGCTAAACGTACTGATGGCCATGGATATTATCTCAAAAGAACGGAAAGAAATTCGATGGATTGGGCTGCCCTCGAATCTCGAACACGATACGGAAATGCTTTTGGTTTGTTGTCGGTCTTTGATTTTTTTTGCGTACAGAAAAATTAAATGTACTTCTTTCTGCGACAGGCTGAAAGAAATGAGCGTGTAAAGAGCGTGGAGCAGAAAAAGCAACATTTGCAAGACCTGTTGGTGCAGCAAGTTGCCATGAAGAATTTATTAAAACGCAATGCCGAACGCAAGCAAAAAGAGACTGAGGACTCTGCGTCTGCCACTATTGTACGCGATGAAGGCCGAGTATTTCTACCCTTTATTGCCGTAAACACCAGCAAAGACACTGTAATTCAGTGCGAGATGTCAGAAGATCGGCAAGACATTTTTTTTAATTTTAGCGCGCCATTTGAAATCCACGACGACGCAGATATTTTACAGAAGCTTAATTTGCACAAGGCAACGTACTCTGATTTGAAGCAAATGGTACCTGAGAAGTTGCTGTCCTACCTACCAGCTGAGTGTGAAATGAAGAGCGAAGAGTAAATTAGTAAAATTACTGGCAAAGTTAGGTAGGTGAATAATTAGGGCGCAAGGTAGTAAAATAAGGCATAAGCTCTAGTTGATATTGTCGGTCTGCTTATGTATTCAGCTGTTAGTCGTTGTCCAAGTAGCGGTCGCCACTAGTCTGGTGGTAGATTTTGTAATTGCTGTGTAGTAAGGGCAAGTAACCCTTTATAAGCGGCCGGTTGCCACCACGTCGGCGTAACTGCGTGGCTTGGAGCCTGACTTTGAGTGTCTTTCCTCTGCAAGAAAGACCCAGCCATCCACATCCGCTTCGCGCGTAAATTCCGTCTCCTGCGAATTCTGCTCGCTGAGATTATAAGTAACGGTGCTTGCTACGTAAAGCGTGCTACTTGTGCTGAAAAGGCGGTGTAGCAGGGATTCCAACATGTTTGGGATTCGTGGTGTGTCGTCTAAATTTTAAATAATGTGTCGGTCACTTTTTTTTGTCGGATAATTAGTCACGCTGAACAACCTTCAACACGCTAGAACTTCAACAATGCGATTTGAATTGAGGAGTCGGTTTAATTATAAATTATTAATGGGCGTCGTCGAGTTGCACGATCATATAGAATGTGCTCTGAGAAATCTTGTATATGAGGGGGATTTTACTCAGAAAATGCAGGAAGCCTAAAAGCAAATAAATTTAAAGACTAGTAAGTAACGAATTGTACTTTCTTGCTGTGAGATGTGAATTGTCTTTGAGATAATGTCCTTCGAATTAATGTTTTGTCATATTTCTGCTTTGCTCAACATTTTTTAAAAAAAAACTCCATCCATCGTGTGCTGCGGCAATAAAGACGCGTGGTGGCTGATTTGTGAGTTTGTTTCGCCCGAAAACAAATTCAGCGCGACGACGGACACTCTGGTGTAACGCAATGTACCTGCTATAAAATCTCAGCCACTACTAAAAAGCAGATTAATCGACAATAGACGACTGGTAAGACGTTTCTTTCAGCATAATAAGTTCAATTTAAAATTTGTCGTGATGCGCACACAAGCCATTTAATCGTGCAGACCACAACGACCAATGGCTTTGAACAATTCAAAATAATTTACTCAAGGCGCGAGCAACAAAATGCTATACAATGATGCACGACCTACTTATGATCTCTGAACTGAATTCGAGACTGTATGAATTCGCGAAGATCGGCAGCAGCTCTAAAAACAGATTCACATGGTTAATTTGCGATAACGCAAGCTAGGCAAACGACGGACGTACTTGTAGTAATTAGTGTCTGGAGTATTGTAAAGCGTGCAATTGTCGCACATCTTTTCTAGGTCCGCCTTTAATGCTGCCTTGGAGATGTATGATCCGCTATCGATGCGCTTGCTAATTAGCTGAAGGTCAACAGGTTCTTTAATGTGGTCAAGGTAGTCAACCACTACGGAAGTGTCGACAGGCTCGTGAAATGGCCATGCACTACGATGGTTCGACACAGCCTTTAACACTTGCACGAGCTGCGACTTCAAGGTGCCTTGATCACGAGTACTGCACAATTATAGTCAACCACGCGTAAGCATCGACGCAATTGACGCTGCTGTAAATGCGAACACAAGCTCACCCAATGCGGTTATTACGAATCGTTGCCTGTGACCACCCAGCTTCCTCTTACAAGCAACACGATAACCAGATAGTTTAAATTAGTGATACACAACTAGAAACCGCAATTTTGAGAACGGGACATACTGACGCCAGGAACCATGTAAATATCCATCAATCTGCCATCGGCAAATGTCGTCAGACCAGGGTATACCGTCTTTGCGCGAGAACGCTCCTGAATCTTGTCTTGAATAGCCTGCAACGAAAGTCGTAGATCGAAGCGAACAAATTGATCGAGGAAGAAACGCCTACCTTGAGCTGCTGATGAATCATCGATGTGATTTGCAAATAATTGATCCGGGTGTGGATCGTACACTCCATTAAAGTTCCACCGTCATAGTCTTTGATGTAGCCATACCAATTCGGGCGATCCATTGAAACACTTTTGGTGAATCCTTGCTTCTTAAAATATCCAATGGCGTAGTTGTCGGCGTACGTAAGGAAGTATGTAATATTTTTGGTCTTAACATATTCTTTTAAGTGATTCATGAGCCGTGTGCCGTATCCTTTCACTTGGTCAGAGGCATTAATGGCACAGAATGCAATCTCTGCAAAATGGTTTGACTCAAATGGCCTGTAACAGATGCCACCGATTACGTGGGTGCCATTTTTTAGTAAAAGCATTGATCGATGGTTCTTATCGAACACCAGTCGTACAATGTACTCCTTTGGCATCTTTGGAAGTTGCTTCGCAAAAATGTTTTTTAATGTGGTAAGTTGGATCATATGCTTGTCCGTACCATCATTAGTGATCACATCAAATTTTAATCGACCGCTGTCCTCCTCAATTTTTGCCATATCATCCCGTGAAATCATCATAGACGGAGGATCGGCATTTGTCGTCATAACGACATCACCAGCAGTCCCTTCAGCAGTTCCTAAATCTATTGCGTCCATTTTCTGCTTCTTTGCAGTAGGTTGCGCTGCTTCGTCCACGCCCTTTGTCGATTGAGACGCAGATGTTGTCTTTTTCATCTCGACGTCGTCATGCCCCTCGGTATCTGCAGCCTCCTCACGCTTTGAATTCTCAGTCTCTGTCTCTCTAACTTGCACATCGTCAATCATTTCTGCAGAACGCAGTTCCGAGTCTTCAATCACACCGACGAGTACGTCTGCTGTCGGAGCGTCAGTCATAAAGGAAACTGAAGAACACCACATTTACTTAACAGCATTTTTATGAGTAGCAAACGGTATTTCAAAAGTATTTGCACTGCTAAAATACGGGATTCGATAGATACAAAATTTTATTTATGAATTTAAATTCATTGGCTGTTCTGGCTTCTGATTGGCTACAAGAACAATTCTAAGTCGTGATATCAATTCTCAGATGCTACACCTGTAATTTACCCCGAGTATGGATGGCCATACGGCGTTCAAATTGTGCCTATAGCTACTTCCGTATTGACCATAAGGATAAGGAGTAGAGTAATATAAGGCTGTGCGCTTAAAGTGGCCAATCAAGCCTAAAGAAAACTACGAAGGAAATCAATTTCCCGACGCAGATTGGAGGCCTTATGCTGAGCCGCGTGGCAATACATACACCTGTAAATGTTAACGACACAACAGCGAAAGAGCTTTTTTTTCGGTGTCTCATTCGGGATCGCCTCATAAGTGACCTCCACTAATAGCGCGGCCTTGTCGCCGGGTCCCACTCGTGCATAGCTGCCGTAAGGTCGTGTTTGAGCAATAAGACCTTCTAAGCTATTTCCTATATAAAAGTAACCAAGTAATGGCCTCCAGTAAGCCCTCACGGCGCACAACAAATATGAGCGTACTGCTCGGCGCCATACCCCGGATAGTACCAATTGAATAAACTTTCCCTTCCTCCAGAAAGTTTGATGCTCACAATGTGGACAGACTTTTCATGAAACGATGCCTTGCGCCAAAGTCGACGATGGACAAGCTTTATAGTTCTTCCTTTCCGTGGTACAACTTCAACCAATAGATCCATAAAATCATTGTACAAAAGTTGTCACTTTTGGTGACTCCCTCGTCGTCCTCGCCTCCACTAAACCGCATTAACGAAGGGCATCCCAAGCCAGACCTTCGCCTATTTAAAAAATGTTCATCTCTGCTTTTTGTGTAAGACATTCTATATGGCTAGAGAGTTTAACGACTAGTACCCACAGACAAAAGGCTATTTGACCACACTAGTGTAAGCATGATGTTTATCCGCAATTTCAGCAAACAAAGGTCCAGGCAAGCACTAGCCGAAGTGTTTCCATCCGTTTATTGCTCGAAGATGAAGGTGTCTACAGGTCTCAGGCTAGGAAAAACAGTATTTGCACGCTTCCCAATGCGGTAAATAAATTTGTCTCTTCAGGAGCCTTGCCGGCCTTAGTGGCTTTATAATAGGATAAATTAAGGTCTCGCCACCCAGGGCTTGGTTGCAGCCTTTTGTTACTAGCCTTAGTGGCAAGCCCAGCCTTTGCTGCATGCATACCCTTGATTGTCAGCGCATTCGTCTACCACTTTAAATCAGAATAGAAATTATGGGAACAATATGTCTACGTTTAATGACCTTGTCGATTGGCAGTCTTCTTTGCTTTGCATTTGGTCTATGTTATGACTAAATCGACCTTATGTCCCAAAGATTGTCAAGGTCTGTGAGGTGGATTGCTATAAAGACGAGCTGGCTCTCCTATTAAGGAAGGCTTTTGATGCATGGTGGTTCTGAGTGCACGACGAACGGGTTAATACCAAAATAAACACAGTCTTTATTCAAGCTGCAAAAGCGAAACGAAAAATTATAGAAAGGATAAGCAGAATGATGCTGTAGAAGGAAATTAAACCTTAAATGTACTCAATTGCACACGTCGATATTCTTCCGACCAGGTATAGGAGTTGAAAGATCGTATACACCCTTCCTCCGCCGGTGGAGCTGTGTGATCGATCGCAGCGTCGATCACTCTTTGATCGAAACGAGCAATTTTTGGCCTAAGATCGATTACGATCCGGAATCAGAAGTCGAAGAGTACAAACGCAATCCTAACCAGAGTATGGTCGTTATTCGTAAGCCTGCAACTCGTACAAACAAGTCGATAGAAACGGAGATAATGCTCTGCATACTTTTTGCTCACTGAAGCCACTACCTGCACACCCATGCATCGCCACCGCGTATTCGTGAGCTGACAGTGTCTTTTTTGCGTGCTCCATACACTTCATGACCGCACTTTAGTCAATTTTTGGTGCTTGTCGAGTTGATGTCCATAAGAAAAAATCTTATTAGTACGCAAGTGCACGAGGTGCAGTCAAAACGGTACCTGGCTATCGTACTTATTCATTAACAAAAAAATGAGGCCTAGGTCTTTACAAAATTGGAGCCAAAACGACTGCCTATTTGAATTGTATTCTTTTTCTCTCTCACGCACTTAGATTAATTAGCACACCCATCGACAAACTATACTGTGAGGAACGTTGACGTGATGACGATGTCGAATCACAAAAAAGCAGATTGTATTTACGAATAAATTTGAAAGCAAGGAATCGCACGATGGTTAACAGTTCGATCAACCTGAAGCCCTCATCCGTGCAACAACTAATCGTAGCTGTACTATTAAGAAACCTCAGTTGACGCATAAAGCTTTGTGTAGTACTATAATAAAGAGTGGTCTATGTTTATTTTGACCGTGTAGGTGTGATCCTTTGTCTTCTCGTGCAGCCAAATTAAGCCAACGCACGGCGAGTGCCATTGTCAGCTATTGAGATTAGATTAAGAAACAATGTAGAAAGGCAAAATATCACCGCAATCAAGACGATTGGCTTGAAAACAATCATAGATATTGAAAGGGACACGACAACGCATTTTGGTGCATAGAGATTATACTTTCTGTACGTAACGAGACTAATAACCGTGTATCAAAATTTGATAGTTGTTAGGTGGACAATTTATAAAATCAGCAAAGATGCCACCATCCAGGGCAAGTCCATCCCTATATTTACATGCAGTAAAAGCCTTTGCCAGATTCTTTGAGCTCTGATGAGCAAATCAAAATCCTCTACACTCGTTTATACATTACTGTTTGTTTTTGTGACCGTTGCCGTAAATTTTCTTTACATCGTACGATGGGTTTGTTCTCCGTAGTTTCTTTGCTTGCTCGAAATCGGCTTAAGTACTATTCCCATAGTCACGAAGCAAACGTGCAAACTAGTTCCGTATAAATTAGGGTAAAATTACTTGAGTTGCTACTGTCCGTTCTTGTTATGCCAGCAGAGAGGCACCAATTTGCATTAAATCTAAATGGAACAGGTTTACTGCGTCGCAACTCCTCGAACATTATAGATGCTTTTAATCGACTTGTTAGACTTAGTGTACTCATAAGCAGCGGTGCCTTGAGTACCGTACGATAAGAGTAAGCGCTGCCCGAACAGATGCTGAAGTGCCTCAGAATGCATATGAGACTTAAAGTAAGGAGAATCTTCATAATTTTATAGACGCTTCACAGAATATTAGATGTTTCGACATCGTCTAAAATGTGGCTGGTTTAAGCCACCCGTGGACCTTCACATCAATGAATTTTTGTAGTTGGCATACATCCTCATTCTATTGGTACTTTATCGCTCTTGCTGATTCGTCTTTCGTGTAAAGAATATTCAACTTTTATTGTTATCGTCGGCGGATGCAATCTCGCCCATCGCCCTGCTAACCACGTCCAGCTAGTAATTTGCTAGGTCAGGTTTCAGCCGATCTTAAAATTGGCACCTGAGATGGAAAAGCTTTGAAAGTTTCTTCCCCACTTTTTCTCAACAGGAATTCGTGATTATAAATTTTGATATGAAGCAGAACTTCTGTGTGTGTTAGCTCTTTTGGATATAATGTTGCAAGGTCCTTAAATGTTTGATCCGCAGTTTGTCTTTAAGTACTTTCAAGTAATCCGTCTGTTCGAGGGTATTCTGCTGCTGATATCAGTAATCCGCAAGTGGGACATACAGTGCAATACAGCATCTAAAGGCGCAGCTCGTCGCATGTAAAAATGAACTTTTAATGCGTCGATTAGGGACTTTTTATTGCAGCTGCCATGGACATGTTGACGGTGAAATATGGTCGATGTGAGAATTGGAGACAAAGCATAGTGACCTTAAGACTATTTGTGCAATAACAGACAAGTAGGAGCGCATCGATAATTTTTTGCATCGATCAAGATACGGTAATTCTTGTGGATAATTTTTCTAATTGATTAATTTCTCACGTATGCAGTCAAAGGACGAGCACTTTGATTTTCTTGTTGTAATTTGTGCTTTCGATGTCGCACTTGAGCTAAAGAAATACTGTATGGCTTCAGGCAGACAAAACAAGTGCCTTTCTTAACGATAACCCATTTACAGACAGTAATTTGGCGGGTAAGCTTAGTTTTCGCAATGACGCCTTTATCATCAGAAGCCTACAAAGACCAAAATCCCTTAGCAGAAAGGCATCATCACTCGACGCATACGCATACGCATCTTGCCTTGAGTAGAATAAAATCGCTGGCAAGCTGCTCCGAGTGCATGGCTTCGCATCGGTGAATATAGTTCAGGCCTCGATTGGTACGGCAGCGTCGTACCGGTAAGCTTAGTGCTGCAGAAAATCACAGGATCTGGCACACCAAAAGTTCGGAAATTTGGGTCGCTCATTGTCAAATAAGCTAGAATTTGCGCAGACCTTACGCTCCAGCACCATTTTGTGGCTAAAATAGCGACGCGAAAAAACAGAATTCTCCTTTACGAACGGGAAGCTAGCTGAATATATTCTCCACTTCAAAGCCAATGCGGATTGAGAAGCGAGCTAGGAATGGATGGAATTAACCAATCCCGCTAGAGTTTTACAGTGAAGTCGATTTGCACTGCCGACAACTGGTGTCATCGTTTCTTTTAATGACATGCGAATAGATTTAGTTGTCAATTGACAGGTGGCGTCTAGCTCAAGACCATGACACTACTGGCCGTCTAAGCTGTCACTTCACACGGCTCATATATGTGCACGTGTGAAGTCCAAATATGGATGAGAACCTCGCTTAGTACGGTCACATCATTAAGAAAATGCGTACCATTACACTACCGGCTGCACTTTAGATTAAAGTTAGTTAGTCTTGTCGAATGGTTCGACAGGCGATACGGAAATCGTGGTCTTTGTTGACTGACTGAGTTAGTTGTTCAATAAGTCGCTGTGACAGACAAAGTTGACGGTTTCGAACCAGCAGCGCACTAATCTTTGAGCAAAATGGATCCTAAATTCAATCTTTTTGAACTAGAAATACTTGTTTAGCGAGCGAATAGGCATAGCTGAGGAAGGCCTATTCATCAGCTGTAATAATCCAAAAAAATTCAAGCATGTTGTGGTGTGAGTCAAGATAGTTCCGTGCGGAGCAATGCGACTGCGTAGTCGAGGCTCAGGGCCCTACCAGATAGGGCTGTAAGGTTGCATTTGCCAAGCACCATTGGCGGGTGACTTTAAATTAAGAGCACGTAGTATGCCACATGATGCTGAGACATCGTCCTCCGCGTTCTCTTTTGACAATACGAGCTAGCGCTACTATCACGCTGAAAGCATTCTTGCGCGACGGTGTCGCTAGCCCTAAACCCAGTTTTATGTGAAGTAGACACACTTCAGTAAGACTCCTAAGAGCTTAAGTCATTATTTGGCAATACACAGTCATGTCACCGTGGTCGCTTTCGGTCTTATGATCAGCGTTTTCGTCAATATTGCATTTCTTGCCGATACGCGGAGCCAACAGCAGAGCTCATTTGGAGATTGCCGGTGACATCTGCGGAAGCCAATCTCATAGAAGCGTGTTGTTTCGGGACATTGGTCATAAGCTCGCAGTCTGCATTTAGCTGCCAAAGTTGAGTCAGCAATAGCTCTGTACTTATGCCTTGTAATACGCCCTCTTTTGCAATTTCACCATTCGTCGCGGCCTGTTGTATTGAGCTTCAGCACACTTGTACCACTAGTTTTGCTTTACTCGTACACCGGGTGCGCAAGTATGCTCAATGAGCGAACGTGTGATCGTCTGACAGTATAATGTGCTTAAGCTGATATACCGCGTAGTATAAGGACAATGTGAACTTGGTTCATGTCTCGGGTATGCCTTCTGTGTCAAGCCACAACGATGCACTTCACAGGTAGTCGATTGACCTAAGGTATGAAAGCTGGAACGAGATTTGTGGCTCATTTTGTCTGCTGTATTAGTTTCTGAGAATCGCAACGGCAATTTTGATTAATAGAAAGCTTTTGAGTAAAGAACTCAGGAAGGAAGTGTAGTTAGACCCAATGTGTTCGCTTTGTTGAAATGAACAAATCGTGTACATGATAAAGTGCTTAGTAAATTTACTATGCAAAGACTCACAGCAATTCAATCGCGAAACTGCCTTTTTTGTGAAGTGTTATACAATAGACACTGCTCGACAAGTATGCCCGATAATTGCCGACGGGGGCTGAATAGGTCTGTTGAATGGCTGCCGTTCAGCTAAAAGCTAGTCTTTATTGGCAGTATCATATCCGATTGATTTCGGTGATTTTCAATCAGGCGTTCTTAGCGAAGTTTTGAAATGGGACCATTGTAGTACGAGAAACGGTTCTTGAAGCTATCTGTCACGGTGCGATTGTCAGCCATTTAGTGGGGATGAAGGCAGGATTTACTAGCCATTAGAGAAGGTAGTTTAAATATTGGAGGCGCAATTTTTATAAGTGCGGCAATCTCACGTTGCTTAACACTAAAGTGGGCAACATTATGTTCAATCGGGGTTTTCGGTGATGAGACGAAGTGCTGCAAAGACGATGTAATTTTGCTAGGTGAAGTGAAAAGATTATAATCTATTAATTGGAATCCGTTGACGAGGCACCCAAATCCGCTGTATACCCTCTGCGTCAAGCCGACCCGAGGGCTATGTAATGAAATACGGTCTCGTGTTAATTAGCGAAAAATTCAGTGACAAGTACCATCTGCCCGAACTACTAACTATCTTTTTCCCATTATATTGCCTGCAATTTTCTGTTTAACTGATCTTCGCGATGGCGATCATCAAAGCGCAAGGACGGATTTCGACAAAAAGTATGTCAACGATTCAGTTACAACGTAATTTTTTTCAAAATGTTGAGCCTGAGCCTTTCGTATATGATCTCACGTAATGAAATCAAAGAGTGAGTTCTCACAATAAGCTTTTGATTTGTTAAATCGAGTCAAGAAAATTATATCCTACCAATCCGATACCGCTTAATACAGCTGCCACGTAGCTATAACCCCCTTATCCAAAACTTAGCAGATCTTGAGTTTCTGGGTTGGCGGCTGATGCAAATGCTGACTAAATTTGAGTCCAAGAGCAATCGCGTCAAAGGCTTGGCATTTCACGTAAGTCGGCCATGGATCCTTACGTCGCTTCACAATGGTGTGATTCAGCTCTGGGATTACCGCATGGGTACACTGCTAGACCGCTTTGACGAGCATGATGGACCCGTACGCGGCGTGGACTTCCACCGCACACAGCCGCTATTTGTGTCAGGTGGTGATGATTACAAGCTTAAAGTGTGGGACTACAAGCTACGTCGCTGCCTATTCACGCTTCTGGGCCACTTGGATTACATCCGTACCGTGCAATTTCACCACGAATATCCGTGGATTCTTAGCTGTAGTGACGACCAAACTATTCGTATTTGGAATTGGCAGTCGCGCTCCTGTGTTTCAATTCTCACAGGCCACAATCACTACGTCATGTGCGCTCAATTCCATCCCAAAGATGACCTCATTGTTTCGGCCTCGTTGGATCAGACCGTACGAGTTTGGGATACCACAGGCCTTCGTAAAAAGACTGTGCGGGGAGCTCCCACCGCTATGGATGACATGGTAGGTCCTCCGCCATCTCGCTCTAATAATCACGATATTTTTGGTGCCAGTGATGCAATCGTCAAGTATGTGCTCGAAGGTCACGACCGAGGTGTGAACTGGGCAAGCTTTCATCCAACACTGCCTCTTATTGTCTCTGGTGCTGATGACCGTCAGGTAAAACTTTGGCGCATGAACGAGACAAAGGCGTGGGAGGTTGATACGATGCGTGGACACACGAACAATATCTCGTGTGTATTGTTCCATCCACGTCACGAGCTTATAATTTCGAACAGCGAAGACCGCTCCATTCGTGTCTGGGATATCTCGAAGCGCATGGGTTTGCAGACATTCCGTCGTGAGAACGACCGGTTCTGGATGCTGTCAGCCCACCCTACACAAAATTTACTGGCTGCTGGCCACGACTCTGGTATGATTGTTTTTAAGCTCGAGCGTGAACGTCCGGCCATGGATATCTATGAAGGTCGCGCATACTACGCAAAAGAGCGCTATATACGCATGTACTCGTTTGTTGATGGCAGCGACGTGCCAGTAGCTGCTGTGCGTCGCGCAGGGTCAACTGGGACGGGTTTGAATAATTTTCCGCGTTATATGAACTACAATCCGTATGACCAGAACTCGAGTAGTCACAGCGTATTAGTGACAAGTGACACCGATGGTGGCTCCTACGAGCTCGTGACTTTTACTCATGGGTCAGGTGGTGACACATCTGAGTCAAGCCGTGGCCCCGGTCTTTATGCTGTGTTTGTAGCTCGTAACCGATTTGCTGTCTTAGACAAATCGCGCCATATTATTATCAGAAATGTTCAAAATGAAGTGACCAAAAAGATCACACCGCCTAACGGCACGGCCGACGGCCTGTTTTTTGGTGGTGTGGTTGGCCGTGTGCTTCTTCATATTGACGGCAAGGTGGTCCTCTACGAGACGCAGAGTCGTCGCGTACTGGCTGATGTACAGGCTCCGCGCCTGAAGTATGTTGTTTGGAGCCCAAATTACGAATACGTGGCTCTAATCAGCAAGCATTCGATTGTATTAGCAGACAAGCAGCTTGCTCATTTAAGCACAATCACGGAATCGGTACGGATCAAGAGCGGTATCTGGGCGAACTCTCTTACCGAAATTTTTGTCTACACGACGCTTAATCACATCAAATATTCGCTGACGAATGGCGATGCGGGCATCATTCGTACTTTGGACGTGCCCGTGTACTTGACTCACTTGGACGGCTCGAAACTATATTGTCTCGACCGTGAAGCCAAAATGCGTACGATGGCCGTGGACTTGACAGAGTGCGAGTTCAAGATTGCTCTTAACAAAAAAAACTACACCGAGGTGATGCGCATGGTTCGTCACTCGAGACTCTGTGGCCAAGCTATTATTTCTTACTTAACAAAGAAAGGGTACCCGGAGGTTGCGCTACATTTTGTGAACGACGAAAAGACTCGATTTAAGCTTGCAATCTCATGTGGAAACCTGGAGGTGGCTCTTAATTCAGCGTATGAGCTGGATGACAATCAGTGCTGGTACCAATTGGGTGTCGAGGCGCTTCGTCAGGGCAACATTCAGGTCGTGGAGATGGCGTATCAGCGCACGAAGAACTTTGAGCGCCTGAGTTTTCTTTACCTTGTCACTGGAAATCGCGACAAGCTTGTAAAGATGCTGAAAATCGCTGAGGTGCGCAATGATATAATGGGGCGCTTTCACAATGCCTTATACCTTGGCGACGTCGAGGTTCGCGTGTCGACGCTAGAAGCCGCCGGCCAGTTCGGTCTGGCACTTTTAACTGCTGCTACGCACGGCCTCCAGGACCATGTAGAGCGGCTTCGCGCACTATTACAAGAGTCAAACTCTGACTTTGATGTGGATGCCTTTCTTGCGCGCGAGATGCTTCCGAACCCGACGTTGCTGTCACCACCTCCGTGTGTGAGTCGCCTTGAAAATGATAATTGGGCGCTTGTAGAAATTAATGAGCCTACGATCAAAGATCACGCAATTGCTGCTGAGAAGCGCGAAGCTGAGCGCAGTCTGCAACCACAGCAGCAAGATACAGTTCGCAGCTCGGCTGGGGAGCGTTCGACGCGCAAGTCTTCCATTGATTTGGCAATGGATGCCGCCGGAGATGCCTGGGACATGGAAATGGACGGTGACCTTGACTTGGATGACTCGCTAACGATTGAAGACCAGTCGGTAGGCATGGACGAATATGGTTCCGAAAACGACTTTGCTGGTCTTAGCACGGACGCTGGCTTTGTGGCTGCTCCTACGGTTGGTACGAGTCTTGCAGTGCAGTGGGTGCGCAATTCGTCCCTGGCTGCTGATCACGTGGCTGCTGGTTCGTTTCAGACTGCCATGCAGTTGCTGCATCGCCAGATCGGAGTCATTAATTTTGAGCCTCTTAAGCCAGTGTTCCTACAAGTCTTTTCGGGTGGAGCAGCGTCTTTGCCCACACAAGGCAATTGTCCGCCGCTGCACGCGTGGCTTCAGCGCAATGATACGAGTCAGCCTGCAGTGGCCGTATCGTTTGCTGCTCTCGTTGAGGAGCTCAAGCTCGCGTATCGCTCGTTTACTGGTGCTAAATTTGATGACGTGAAGGCACACTGCCAGTCAATCCTGTATTCAATTCCGTTTCTGGCTGTAGACTCAAAGGAAGAGGCTGAGAAGGTAAAGGGCTTACTGACAGTCTGCCGTGAGTATCTGGTGGCGTGTCGCATCCGCTCGGAGGTAGCCGCTGTGCCTCTGGAGAGCAACCCAAAGCGCAACATTGAATTGAGTGCGTACTTTACGCACTGTGAGCTGCAAATGCCGCATCTAGTGCTGACACTCAAGATTGCCATGACCAACGCATTCAAAGCCGGCAATTTTATCACGGCGGCGTCGTTCTGTCGGCGGTTGCTTGAAATTCCAGAGGTGTCGCAACACCCGCGCCACGAAAAGGTGCGTTTGACTGCGCGCAAGGTGCTGCAGAAGGCTGAAAAGGAAGCTCGCAATGAGCATGCCGTTGATTATCAAGACTCAAAGCCGTTTGTGCTGGACGCGCGCAATTTCACGCCTATTTACCTGGGTAGGCCAGACGTGCGTTGTCCATATTGTGGCGCCGCGTACCATCAGCATAGCAAGGGCACCCTTTGTGACGTCTGCGGCATGTCGAAGATTGGCGAAGAAACAATTGGTTTAGTCGTCACATCAGCTCAGTAAACTTCACTCTGGTTAAAGTAGTTGAAGGCTCGATTTCTAATAAGATCTGAATGGTTAACTATTTTCAAATTGTGCAAATCTTTGCTTGCAACCGTTGGTCAAAAATTAAATCAATGCGGGCAAGCAACTTAAAGGCCCGCAGGCACTTTGCGCACTCTGATGAAGAACTTCAAGACAGCGATCAGACTCTCTCCGCACCAGCATGGCATTCAAAGCCTCATGTCCGGCTCTCAACGTCAGAAAAAGTTAGTGGAAGAAGCACAAGGCCCTCGCGCCGTCGGTTCTCAACCTCCGCATTCTTCTCAGACTCGACGGATGACGACGTGTCGCGTCCTTTTACGACGCATTCAGACCGCAACCAGCTCTCCATTAGTCAACACAATCACTCTACGCTAAAAGGTAATAGTCGAAGTCTACTTAACACAAGTGCGGGTCCAAGAGAAGGAGAGGGGGGAACAACACACGTGCCTAGACTTCATGTTGACGCTATTGAGTTTCCAAAGACACGTTCTGTACTCTGGGATCGCCGACCGCTATCAGCTGCACCGATCGAAGTGTCACTTGATCAAATAATGCCGCGATTAATTGTGTCGGCGAAAGCTCTGAAGGAAATTTACAAGCTGTACGGTGAAAAATCGGGCGAACATGGGAGTTGCACTGCGTTGTGCTACCTTTATGGTGATTTGCCTTCAGTAAAAGAGAAAAAAGTGTTTTTACAAAGAGTTGAGGTGAATACAAAGGACGCGAAAGGTGCCGGTACGTGGTGTGTACCTGTGTATTTAAAAGCAGATGGGAACACTCCAAAACTTTTGTTGGAGAAGTACGTGTGTACTATAAAAGCGGCTCAAAATAGTTATTGCGACGAGTACACTGACAGTGTCTCTTCGAAGTTGCAGCTGAAGCTTTTTGTGTTTCGTTCGTCACCGCATGCTGCACAATTGGATTTCGAGCTCGAATGCGCGAGCTCTCCAGTGTTGTTCAAGTTTACGCTTGTGCGAAACTTACCGTTACTTATGACTCCACTGGCTGCAAGCTTAGCAAAGCGCGAATTTAATGCCAGCACAAGAAATTTGCGGTCAGGATATCTCACCCTTGACCGATCACGTAAAGCGGTGCCACTTTTAAAAGTCGATCCTCTCGTTTTGCAGCATCCCGTTGTTGGGATTTGGGTTTATGGGATTCAGATTGATGACGCTTGGGACGAAGGGAAAGCGCGACGGCAATTGACTGATCCCTTCTTGTACTTTGCATGCATTGGCTACCTAATGTCCGGGACAATTAAAGAACGTGTGGGTCCTAACAAAAACACGTTTTTGGTAGCGTTATATTCTGCCAATAATTCTGAGTGCGGTGTTGTGATTAGCTCGTTGCCCCGTTTCTTTGAATGCAGCTTTTCAGAACTTCTGTCTCCTCCAGCCACGCCACTTCCAATCGAGCTCTATTCCTATCGTCGGTCTTGCTTAATAGGCGTCTCTAAGTTTTCAAGTGACGTAGAATTTATTCTGACTTCTGCTACATCAAATGAGTGGGAAGAAGCTAAGCGACAAGCGAAAATTCCCGCAGCGTTCCTTTCAACAAAAGTCGACGACTCAGATCAAAATCAATCTCACGAAAAGAGTGAGAAGAATCTACGAGACTCTTCATCGAAACCCTACGATGCTACGTCAGTTAGTGCCAGAGAACAAGAAAAAGAAGACCTAACGAGTGGCTGGACGATCACAGCTAATGCTCTTCGTAGAAGTATTTTGCAAGATGCGAATGCTCGGGGTCAAGGATTGGTATTTTGTGAAAAGACAGCTTTATTCGCGCAAAAGGATCTTGTAAAAGGTGAGGAAGTGCTAGTTCCAACAGTCAGTGGTGAAGTCCAGTACGACGAGACGCGAGACAATAAAGCTCCAAACTTGTCTGCATCAGAAGAAAAGGAAAATAACATTGAAAGTGCTGAACGTGATTGTGCAAGTAGCAATATCTATGATTTTCGAAGCTGCTGTAAATCGCAACAGTTGTTGACGATTCAGCACCAACAGATCCTTGAAAATCAACAGAGACAGTTACATGAGATGCAGGAACAGATTTCTCAGCTTCGTTGCTTTCTTCATTCCGCAAGAAACGGCAGTAATCATGGAAACCCAGGAAATGTACCTGGAAGTAAGAGAGCTTATGACTCAGTCGGGAGCAGTGCAAGCACTGGAGCAGCCGCTGATGTCCCTGTCGCCTCAACTGATATAAACAAGTACGAAAAGAGCAAATCAAGTTCTCATATGTCATTGGTCGTAAAATCTCGACGTTATAGCGGTGGCTCTTTTTCATTTTCAAGTGACCTTGATTACGATAAGCAGGATAACAAAGACGATGTAAGGAACGAGGCCGATCAGTTTAGCTCGCTAAATTTGTCATCGATCAGTAGTAATTTAAATGCTGACTCTTCATCGCCACCATCATCACGTAGAAGCGGAAATGTCAAGCAACTACGCTCGTCACAACATGGTGAAAACAAGCCGGTCAACGCGATGAAAAATGATTTTAAAGGAGAAATTTCGACGTGGTGTCAAGTATTGCAAAGCCCAGCAAACAGTTTAAAGATGACGCAACAAATTAAAGCATGTGCTAGCGTTGAAGCTGAAACGTGCAGCGACGAAGAAGTCGGCGATAGCAAAACAAGCCCCAGAGCCCACAAACTATCTATCGATGAATTGAACTCTTTAGCAATAAATAAAGCCACCGTCAAAACCGACAGTGCAGATTTGATAGATGCTGACGAAAAGGTTGACGATTTTCTTGAGGTTGCTGCTGATATTAGTGGTAATAGTATTTTACCAGCTGAACGGCTACTGCTGCCTGACGATTACCTTTGTAAGGTTGGGGGTTTTGTCGACCACCACGGTGGCTGCTTTACAACACCACCTCTTGATTTTCACAGTTTTTGCGTGCCTCGCATTAAGCTTTCAACCGACATTTCGGGATACTGCCTGTCAGATTCCGAGGACGAGGAGGTCAGACTTATCGAACAAAAATATAAGCGGTTGATGGCAACTTAAGACACTTTACGGCTGAACCTGCTAAGTTGTTGTGTGCACTCTTTCTCTCAACAGGTACTTCACCAAGAAAACCACCTACATTTATCCGACCTAAATTGTGTCATTTTTATCGTATTTTGCCAACAGCTGATCTTTATTGCACTGGAACAAGTAATTCGTCAATTGTATGCTTTGTTTCGGACTGTAACAATGTGTCTTGCGGATCCTTCACATACACGAAATATTCAGCAGGTAGCATGAACACATTGGCCGGTTGTCCAAGTGTGGTGGATTGCACTACGAATCGAAAGCGATTTAAGTTGTAGATACCAGGCGCTATGAAACAAGCCTTGAGCTTGATTGTCACGTGGTTGTTTGGTAAGAAACGCGCGACATTCTTCTTCGTGACACCGGTCCAGAATAAAGTTGGTGGCGAACCCTGAGGTGGTGAGGCACCGGAATGTGAGACCGAGTACAACTTAGTAAGCGATGACGTTGTCGGAAGCGAACCGTGGGCTTCTTCGGGATGAAGCATCTCGACAGTCACGTCCAGTGGTGCCGAACTTGGCGCAGAATCGTTGCAGACTTGCATGAAAATATCAAGCTCCACTATGCTAAGCCGTGACGACATTGATCCGGGGATTGTGGATCTCTGCAATTCGATTGAATCTTCATACTTAAGCGTCACAGTCAGAGGACACGAAGTTTCAAGTGTTGGCGGACGGATATTGACCGACGTGAGATTCACCTGACCGATTGCTCGATTGCGCGCCATTGCAGTCGCTTTTCCGCTGTAATTTACTTGGGCTTCTGTCGACCAAACAAGTACGAGGTGACCATCGGTATCCAAGTTAGAGAGCAGTGCATCTTTTGATGTAGGTTGCGGCTCTTGCTGTGGTTTAGACTTCTTGCCGTCTTCTCCCGTAACAATTTTCAGCGCCTTGTTCTCTCGTCGCACACTTTGAATAGTGCGAAAGCCATTACCACGTTTACTGTTAGTGCCATCACCAGCTTCGGAATCACCAGCACGGGCGAGCTGTGCAGCATGCTCCAAGCACAAAAACTGTTCGATCGGCAAAGTCGCTGACCATTCGGTTTCATTCTGTCTTGTGCTAAGGGGCAACTTGCACCACTCGAATTCACTCGTTCTAGAATTATTATGTCGACGCACCACACGGAAATAACTTGTACTGGCTTCAGAAAAGCCAAGATGCAGCGAATCTCGCACCTCGTTGGAATTTTGAGATGGCAATCGAGTCAGTTTCTCCACAACCCAGGAGTTGCTGATGCATAAAAGCTCTTCCAGTTGCACCATCCCGTCAAAAGGGCCAGGCTTGTTGTGGTGATTACGTCGCTTATTTGACACTGTAATGCCAAGAATGTACTCGCCTGCGGCTTCAAAACTTGGTTCAACAGCGTAAGACACGTCAATGCACGGCTGCAAGTCCAAATCCATCCTGATCTTGACCGTGCGCGAAAGGAAGCGCTTAGGGCTGACGGATGAAGTCGTGTATTTAAAAAGAATAGCCGCATGACTTCGCCCAGGCACTGCACCTCGTGCCCACAACGTTAAATCCTTACGTTCACCAGGAGCAAGAGTAATTGCGCTTAAGTCCACAACATGGCCATTGGCGCCGATGTACCCGCACAACTCTTTAACTGTACCTTTTACAGATGCGCAAAGTTGCAGATCGGCACAGCAGACTTGCAGGCCACCTAAGGGTGCAGTTCCAGAGTTGACAAGAAAAACTTTAAGCTTTATCAGCTCGCCAACGTAATGTTCCGCGGAGACATCATCAAGTTTTACCCCAAGCCATGGCATGGACTCGATAACGTTCGCAATTAGACTCATGTTTGTAGCTCGAGCTCGGGCTCGAGTTTCTTGGTGTGCTCGTGTATCTTGCATGAAAGGCCCAGGAATGTTAAACGCGAGCTCGCCTTGGACGTCACCACCACATATCGACCACCGAACTCCAGCCAAACTAAGCTTTCCACACATTTGCGGACACACGGCCAGGCGGACGTGTTCTTCACTACAAGGAAGGAGCTGAAGGTTTACGCTATTGATCACAATACGCTGTTCACCGGACTCGCTACTCTCTGGGATGTCAAATACGTCCTTATCTTCACCAGCAGTCTCAAATTTTCCAAACAAATGAATTTTCTCAACGTCCACCGCACACGAAAGTGCATTTTTCATCACAAATTCAACATAAATCTGTTCTCCCAAAACGTAATTTTCTGGCGTTTGAACCTCAACGTTCTTTTTATTGCGAAAACCAGCATAAAGATGGGAAGGCGCAAACCAGCTTTTGGCTTCGTCGTTGGGTTTAGACGCCACATAATGATGAAGACGATTTTGCTTGTCAATCGTTTCGCTAAGTTTTTGCCACATCTCTGCTTCTGACAAATTACCGTCAATTGATCGATCGATTCCGAATGCGTTTGTAGCGGCAAACACGACAGTCGATTTCTCGTCAAGCTCAGGCATGCGCAAGTCTCGTACCAACAATCTTTTTACGCTACTATCGCCACCAATAATTATAACAGGGCCACCGTGAGAGAATAACGATGAAGACGCGCCTGCATGTTCTGTCGCCAAGAAATCTTTAACCATCAGACCAAAATCGTACAGCATTGCTTCTTGCTGGCTAGCCGAGTTGCGACCTGTGCCTATAAGCTTTAAAAACAAAATAATGGAGGCCATGCGGTCGTCCAGCTTGCTTGCTTGTTGTGCAAGCACGAAATTTATATGATCTTCGACAAGAAACCACCCACTACAGTCGTAGATAGCGCGTGCCAGTGAATAGCACCTTGCAGCGTGTTGCTTATGCCCCAATGAGTCGTAGACATGGCCAGCCATCACCATTCGAAAGCCGTACTTGCGAAACTTTGGTGATCGCGCGCGCAGATCACAAAGAGCTGCACGCTCCATTAAAATTGCAGAACAAATGCCCTGCTCCATCGTCGAGCCACGAATAAGGGCAGCCGACGCGTTATCCATGTAGTCCGTAAACAGCCCCGACTTGCTCAATGCATGGTAGATTTCACCAGCAATGATCGCTGTTCGAATAGCCATACGCTGGGTCAGAGAAGACGGTGCCTTGGCATAAATCGCATTGGCCGCGTCCAAAGCATTCGTTATCTGCATGGGTGATCCTTTGGTGACGAGTAGGCAAAGCGCGATCATCTCGTTCACATTAGCACAATGAAACATCGACTTGTCCGATTTATAGTCATCTCGCACCAATCGATACATTTGCAACGCCAATTCGTAATCGCGCACAAGAAAAGCCGTATCGGCCAGAAGGCGCGTCTGTGACTCAATGGCATCACTCTTGTAAAACACACTTCCGGATAAAGAGGCACTCGACAGCCGCGAATCCTTCGGTTTGCGCAGCCAGGACTTGAAGACATTTTTTACCCCCTTTTTCATGGCGGACACAACTTCATTGAGCTGAAATATCCGTCCTTCAAGCGAAGACAGTAAAAATTGCAACCCAAATTCGCGTACAAAATTTTTAAGCTGATTCACATCATCGCTTGATAGTAAAGTTCCTACTGTATCACTTACTTGCGGAAACGTATCCACTTCTTGTAAGAATAGGGGGGGTCTCACGTACGGGTTTTCCATCCACAATGGAGCAAATTGCGATGGAATTGAGACTTCTTTCTCAACTAATGAATTGATCCTTAAAACTGTTCCATTGACTGAAGTAATGTTCAAACTTGTCAAAATCGCATCGGGATCAATACCCGTGCCCTTTGTCTCTACCACGTCGTGCAACACGACGTAATATTTGGACAATAATGTGGCATCGTATAGACCCTGTTGAAATGGCAACGGGAGATTCCGGGGCGCCGTCAATTCTTCGAAACTGTGGCGTGGATTGGGGTCTGTGGAACTCACGACCACAAGCATCGCTACTGGGTGACACAAAAGACTGTACTCTTCACATCGAAAAGTATCCATGAGTGCGTACTTGAAGGAGCGATACCAGGGCATCGGATCGGTAGTGCCTTTTGCGTCGGCATCCACGCCGATGGCGCGTAGGTACGCGGCTACGTCGTCAGTGTTGGTGACGCGTGGAATGTCCAGCTCCACTGCAGAAGTCGCTGCCGCATTGTGTTGTGGTGGGTGGCGCTTTATACATTCATTTAACTGCTTGGAGGCTTCGTTAATCTCCAGAGTGCGGAACTGGCTAGCCGCTAAGAAGCGAAAGTTGAAGCTTGCGAGCTGGATCGGGTGCGTCACAGAACGCAGTGGGGTATTGGCGTCATTTAAGCACGCAAAACCATTAAGAAGGTTATCTACGGAAAGACCGTTTTTGTGCGAGATGCGATCGGCCTCCGACGTAGAGCACGTGAGCACCACTGGCGCAAAGATCTCCTGGACCCAACTCGCGACCGATTCCATAGAGTCCAGAATTAATACGGTGTCAGTTCACAGTTATTATTATTGACCAACGAATTATAAGAACACGAAAATACAATATGCACAATAACTAGCTTAGGAATCTTTCGTTTCGACTAATTACGACGATGTAATGTATATGTTTTTTCATATCTAACAGAAGCGGGCTAGCGATGCGAAGCGGGCGTTCTTGCTTACAAAATATAGGCTGCCCATCATTTTCCAGTAAGCAATTACTGAAGAAGGGCCAAGTGCTAGAGCGCTGATGCCTGCAGCAAGAGCCGGCGATTCTTGCCAACAAAGCGCGAAGAAGGCTATGATACAAATCATCTCGTCAGTTTGTTCGACAATAGTATCATCACTTTACCAGGGCTTCTGTTCTTGCAATCGTAGCTTTACAAGGCCAACTTATTGATCACATGTCCGGATTGGAGTAGATAACCCATTTTTTTGTGCTTTTCGATGATTTTGGTAACGGTCTGCTTCTGGCAAATGCAGTAATTTTGATACCTCAGTCAAAGTCTGCCGTGTTCAACAATTGAAACATCAGGCAGTACACAAGCCTCGATGAAACCAACCGATTAATGAGATTAAAATAAACCATAATAAAGTGCCCAGACGACAATAAATCGATTGAATAGATCTCTAGACCCGTCAACCTATCTTTTGAATGAGTTTCAAAATCTACTCCTCGAGCTAAAAATAGAAACAAAGATAGTCTCCGTCCTTGATTTGAGACCAATTCCTGTTGAGTTCAAGGTACAGACGCTACAAAAAAGCTAAATAAAATCATCAGAGCAAGGAGTTCATTTTCATTCGTCCGAGACACGAGAAGCATCCTAGGCTTGTTTTGATATGAAAAATAGAAATTCATCGGCAATGGAGTTGAGCGCGGAAAACCAATCTACCACGTGACTTAAGAATGCAAGCGGTTTCGGTGTTGAAATTTTGCTAGCCTAGTGATTGATGGTTGGGTCCGAATTACATAAATCCGGTGTAACGCACTCGTTGATACTTATACATTGTGTGACAAAAGTCTTGGCATCATAATAACGGCAGAACTTAATACTAAGAAAAAAGCAGAAACGCACAAGGACCATTGCTTAAGCAATATACTAGGCTAAGTAACATGTATCGTCAACACACACATTTCAGATGAGACAATGTTGTTTTGCTTTTATTCGTCCGGTGAATAACAATTTTTGGGCATTTGCCGGGGCGATCTATCGCCTTTCCTAAAAATTTACGATCGTGATTGTCCGGCAAAAGCCTCTGGCACAAAAATTTGATCCAAGACCTCTTTTATACGATTTTCGAGGCAAGCGATCTAATGTCCCGAACAGGTAAGCTAAGCATAGCGACTTTTGGTCTACTGTTTGAAGTACGTTTGCCTCTCCCACAGCTTACTTGACACCCGCGAGGTTCTCTGTGAAGCGTAATTGATAGTGCACAGCCACAGAAAATTGGATTTTATGTGACGCCGTTATCTCTTCAGCTCTCGATCCAGCTGCCAACCAGTGTATCTAGATAAAATCCCTATTTTGACTACACTTCCGATATTGCTTTCCCTACAGTCATGGTAGATCTGGAAGCCCGTGTGTCAAGCAAATTCATATAAATATCTTTACTTTGGTCAGCAATTGTCCGCGTTTGACGGTGTATTCTTTCCTACCCTGGTGCGCCCCATGACGATGTCAGAAAGTATCAAATTGAAATAATACAATTTTACAATTTTTCGGCTCAAACAAGGAAATTCGAGGCTATACATCAGCGGCATCGCAGAAGGCGCCTTTACAACACGATTATGCTACAATGGATCTGTCTTGTGCGATCAGGTTTTTGAATAACAAGGACTCCCAGCTTAAATTTCCGCCTAACAGGCTCTTTTGAAAGTGCGCTTTTTCCGTGCTTGACCAAATTGGACAAGTGCGCCGACGGACCATTCACACCGATGAACAGATCGATCGAGTGAGCTGCCCATGGGAAACGTATTACGTAGTGTATGGGCGGCCAAGTGGCCACATGATATAATATCTATCACAATGAGGAAAAAGTTGGAGACTTTGTGCTCAGAATGTTTAGTGACTTTAAGTCACGTAAGAGACAAAATGGCAAAAATCAAATGGGTTTCAAAGAAGAGTTCTGACCGAAAACAATGAAACAACAAATTAAAATCTCTTATTGAATACTTTTCGTGATCTTAAATGCCAAACAACTTCATGCACATGCAATTTTTACTGTCTCTAGGATTTAATTCCGTCCTCGCTTCATTAATATAGAGTAAGGGTCGAAAGAGGCTTAGCGTGTACGCTATGCGTTTTTTGCTCGTCGTTTACTTAAGCCCTACCTAGCTAAGAAGAAAGGTCGCTCGGTCACTTTTGTGGAAGGCGAAAAGACGTCTTTGCTGCGCGTAATAAGCACAATCTGTATATATAATACATAGCAACAACCGAACCCCTAACTTATCGAGATCATAGTTTGTCGCAAGCAGCTTATGATATGAACAGGACAGTTCTTCTTGGCGCTGAGATCCGAATGCGATCACTTAATCTCGCTTCTTGGCGTAGACATAGTGCAGTGCACTGCCCATGACAAATCAAATGCGTCACAGACAACACTAAGTGGTCCTTTTGGACACGGCTGAGCGAAGACCGGCGTTCACAGAAGACTTTTTCTGACTGTGTCAAACAAAAATTAGGCAATGGCTTAGCCAATTCGTGTGAGCAATTGGCCAGGCCAGGTTTTTTCCTTAAGTATTTCTAGCTCGATTGGGCTAATCAATACACGACTTGGCGGAATACACGACTTGGCGGAAAATGCACGAAGGCCATACTTTCAGATACAGCAAGTGTAACAGAGCATTTCTTTTCGCGCCTAATACGCACTTTTTACAACTTGTTCGCTCGCATGCGCTCGTGCACTTTTCGCAAGAAATCAATGTACGTAATCAGACAATTAAAAGTTGCAGAACCCTTGTAACATGACCAACTTTCCAAAGAAAACATCGATCGGAGTGCTGACCGCAGTCACGGATATTTCACTTGCTTGACAAAATGGTAGTCCTCATTTAGACAGCTTCAGTTTACATTGTATATCTCGTCATGCTATTTCACAACTTATCCCAACTCGTAATTGGCAACTATACCGGGAAAACAATCGCCATAGTTTACTTTGAATCGTGTATGACTTGTTATTTAGCTATCTGAAAAAGAAATAGACGTATAATCAGTAATTTTTCATTCCTGAACCAGTTCTTATTCGTATTCGGATCAAAAGAACAATGAAGTCACGTTGTTCCTCCGGTGACGGCCACGGCCGTTTCACTGAAAAATCAGCTCGAATGACCTAGCCAGCTTCTTTACGTACTCGTCTGTCACTTATAAGCCCGAAGGCGAGTCTTGCTGAGGCCGGATTCTGGTGTATCACTGCCAAAATGTATTACTGGCTTGATGGATCCTAAAAAAATCAAAGAGTCACTCTGTGGACTAGTTGTCTTCTTTGCGTAATTTAAGACCGCTTCATCTAACTGTGATGAAGGCTGGTCTCTAAATCAAGTCGAATGTCTACTACATAATGTCAGCTCTACGAGCCGCTTTTTTCGGACGCAGAACGAAGCAGCTCGTCTCTAACCGATTAAGCAGCAGAGCATCTACTAACAAAACAGTTTCCAGGCTAATCTTCCCTTCAAGATCCTGGATAAATATAAATTACTGGATGCAATTGCCGTTTATCGACATGTCTGCTGAAGATTCTACCTATCCAACTTAAAATCCTTACACAGCTCGTAAGTGCTATGTGCCTCCTGCTTCTTTGCGACAAGTAAGATGGTTTCGACGAGATGCTTCGTGGCATGTTCATGCGAAACATTTGCAAATTGACACACTGATGTCAACATTGACGTCCAGCAAAAAGAGCCGCTCATTAGAGACACAGCTCAGCGGTAAGTGTGCCGCTCTTCGCGCACTGGATAAGCAGCGCTGCAGATACTTTAACCGTTGATCAACTATATCGCAGTGGAAGCTGACCAGAATGAGCGTTGCTGAAAAAATTCTTGTCAATCCAGGTACTTCAAACATACCGTGCCCTTGATAAAGGCAGACAAATCTTATTGGGATGGAGCAAGCAATATTATCTAGGATTGTTGCGCAGTGTTCAATGCATCAAACCACCTGGTTTGGAAGCGTTTTCCCGTAATCTCACACCGCGGACCGCTACAGTCTCTCACAAGTACTTCATATTGGATAATGTGCCAGTTTACGCGCCGTGATAGTCTCGCAGCGATTCTGCCTGTGCTTAAACCCAACCGTATAACTCAGGAATGCTGGGCGTTTTGAACTTTACCCCGTGGCTAAATTTTCATGTCACATACTCGTCCATTCTTTTATGGCTCACCGCTAGCCATACAATCATGGCTTGCAGCGAATGTTGCTTTTCATGAGCATCCATCAGTGGTTATTTTCCACTTCACGTTTGTCCAGCTCCTAAACTTATCAGTGTCTATATTTAAAGCACCAATATTCAACACGCTGCAAGTGCTCACACCAATAGCGCTTCTGCTTTCCAACAAAATTGATTGCATGATTAAAGACAGCTCCACTACAAATATGTGTCACCTAAGGTTTAAATTTTTGCAAAATCAGAATTAGTAGCGCTTCGACCACGCTTTGCCTAGTATGAGCGCATACACGGCGTCCAGATTTAAGACCAACCAGCTTTCGAAACTATCCAAATTTTATTCTTAGATCGATCAAATAGCTACTTTTGTTTCTGGCGCTAGACAAATTGTGGCAATGTCATGTTAAAGAGCCGTCAATCGTCGACTTTTGTTTGATTCCTTCGACAATGAAGCGTCGTACATAATCTCTCCACGCCCTTGAGCACACAATGGAAGGCCATGCTTTTCCAAATTATTTCACGGTTGCCTCAACCATAACCAAGCTCGACTAGCACGCTTTATCCTACTATCGAGCACAATGCTCACTGAGGCATGATTTTTCATTTCTTCTCGAAGGCTCAACACGAGCTTTTTCTCTTCCAGTAGCCCGTTTCGCAACTGCTAAGTGTTGCCGTTTCCCGGCAGCAATCTAGCCGACTGGTTGTCTGTGGAAGTTTGGCTTCCTAGACCTTGGCGCACTTAGCGCAAGAAGCAGCTTAATTGTTCATGGCGGGTAATGCCACAGCTAAAGCATTGACGGATGTCTTTACGTTGTCCCGCGGCTCGAAGGTCTACCTCACCATCGAGAATATTATAGAGGGACATGACTACTTCCACTCAAGCGCTTAGCCTATGCAAGCTTCTATCTTAACGTGCTACCTTGAAGCTATAGCGGCCATCGCTGTGGCTTTCAAACTTCCTCGAAAGAGATTCGGTCAATACAAAACATCTTCACAAAGTTCCTTTACCATGTACGAAGAGTGCTCGTATTGGAGGATAGAATGAGCTACCCTTGGCGGTTTCTTGCGCGTTTCATTCCCCGAAAATCTTTTCAGCGTGTATTTTTTGGAGAGCCGAAGCAAATTACTGATTAAGTCGACTAACACATAGATGACATGGTCTACGACTAATCAAAGGTAATGATCATTGGCCCTCATGGCAATAACGTTAAAACAGTGTAAATATAATCAAACGGCAGCTCGTTTGTTCAATTTTCTGCATGGCTAATCGCCTGGCGAAAAACTTTAGGGCTGCAAACCAAATTGCACTGAAGACCCCGTCAGCCATTTTTCTACGTACGGCTGAGCTTTCTATGCCGAATTTGTAATATTCCAGCAATTCAAATCGCTAAATACTTCTCTTCGTCAAGTGCCTGATCGCGTAAAATGGCGGCCTTCGCCTTAGTCCAAGTTCTGAATTCAGTTAAGTCCTTCGTCGATCTTTATCCTGATCAATTCCAAAACTTTCTTAGTCAAAAAAGTGCTGCCATGTAAATGCAAGAATCAACCGTCTGTGTTCAGTCATCGTAGGAGTGGCAATCACTGAAATTTTATTGATTCGTTGCTTTAAATTGCTCAATGTTTTAGTTTTCTCATTCACTTAATTTGAAAACACGATCAACGCTTTTTGACAGCCTTGTAGAGCCCCCCCTGCTTCTAAAACATTGATCATGGCTGTAGTTGAGAGTATCTACAGACTGACTATATCATCCTTTAAAGCGGTCAATAAAGCTTCTCTGAGCACTTGGTCCTTTAACGATAAGGTCTTCCATCATTACTTTGAGGGATGGGCCAAGTACAGCATCTCTGGAGCTGCTAGAGCCTCCTACCGAGGTTTGCCAAATCATACTTTAAGTTCTGTGACGAAATTAGTCTCTGCTTTCACACGCTACGATTGGCGTGGTATCCTCTTTCAATCTGAGTCAGGACCTTTCGATGCTGAACTCTTTCCTTCACCCTTGACCAAAAGTTATCGATTGTCGGACCGGATTGGATTGTCGTACTTGACCGCCGGCTCTCCCTTAGTCGCTGTAGGAATGCTAGATGTATGTGCAGCATACAAGCGCAGCGCTTACATTTTTTGGATCACGGCAAAACAAGTCATTCTAGCTGAATCGGCTTAAGCGGATATCAGAGTTTATTATCAACGTTAATAGAGCTTTTAAGATGAGTAGAGCCGTCGTCAAAGACGGATGGACGTACACTTCGTCAACAGTACGAACGAGAACTGGAAAGTACGCCATTTTTTCAAGGTTGTCACTCTCTACATTAGACCAATGGGTCTCGTAAATTTTTGCAAGTCTGCGAATGCAAGATCTTCATCATTCGGCTCGTCATTGGCATTGTTTTGAGCTTTTCTAGATGGTTTGCGTCATTCAAAAGCATGTGCGGTCGCCTCGTAATATTTTTGTCTTGACTTTTGCTTTCAACTTTTTTACTGCTTCCATTCTTAAGCGCAATGACTTGGATCCGATCGGAGCATTTTCGTGCGACAATGAAGTTATGTCTGATAATGTTGCCTTGTCATTTATTTAAATTTTAATGTTAGGTGCATTACGTCGTGCATTTGATTCACCACGCCTTCACCAATAGCAAGAAAAGCGGAGGATTTTTTAGGAAAAACCTCTCGTTGTCCATGTCAATGAGATTCATCCAACGCTCTGCCGCTTCGTGGATTTAGCTGTATTCTCATCAATGGACTTGCTTTCGTTGAAGCACGAGCCCCTTATCCAGAATCAATCCAGATTTCTTCCTCTTGTTTGTCTTTGTGAGCTTGCAACAACTTTTAAAGTCACCAAACTATTTGAGCACACTTACCTCTCTTGCAAAAATCGAGGCCCCCAGCACCCCGGACTGTCGACTATCGGTTAGGATACAGGTTGCTGAGGGTCTATTTGCCGATGAGGCTGGTTTTACCCTCTTATAGCTCTTGGCTTAGTAGTTCTTGCTGGGTGTGCTGAATTGTTTTGACCGAACGTAAAAACAGCGGTTTGTCGTGGGGATATCTTCTGATGGCGCACCAGGAACGCAACTGATTGGATAGGCTACGGTCAGTGACAAACAATATCTGTGTTTTTATTAGGTACGCTTTCCTATTAAAGGTGGGAATTAAGCAAATGCATTCACGCCGTCCGGAGTAGCTATATGGTTCGAAGTTACAACTCGAATACGTGGCTTCGGGGGCTTCATGAAGAAAAATGCTTCCACCGGCTTTTAAAAAATCGTCTCTGATTTTCAATACTTAAGCCTATATCTTTCACATAGTACGCATAATATGTACATTTCATATAGTACTCGTAATATGTACATCCAAATGTAATGCTATATTTTATTTTCCACCAATTATACGATTATACCCTGCTGATCTGACTGCCAGATCACGGATGATTAAACGCGTAAGTTTATCGCGGATCATATTTAGTATAATGCGTGAATCGGTCATGCTTGATTGGATACGTAAATAATAGCTGCGCAGTTGATCGTGTCCTGTAATACTTGAAGTCATCTAAATAGATCGGTGGCCATCACGGTCCACTGGTTCTTTCCGCAAGATTGGTAATGGCTTATCACAGACCATAGACCAAAAGGAGTGAATTCGATCCAGTTCCCAGTATATAATAACTAATAAATTATTATTTGTATTAATAAACTCTTATGCGATAGCATATCGTATTAATAATTATATCAGTAAGTTTTATTTATATAAACACCAGATCTGAGAGCTCATACTAACTTCCCGTGTAATTTCCAACCAAAAGAAAGAATTTTCATGACAGAGACAATGCTACCCGCGGCGTGTGACGCCTCTCCGTTTGTCGCAAACATGACGTTAGGTCCACTTGGCATTGACTATGTACACATTCACTATTGCACGCTTGCCAGCCTTCCACTTTTCTCATTCTCGATGCTATTCCTCTGGCTCGGCTGCCTCTTCTACTTCTGTGCGCTTCTACTCGCTCAACCTCCCTTATTCTTCTATCCTCTGACACATCTTTCTTCTCTATTATGCAGTGGGAAGCACAGCTGATGGATACTTTTCACCGACGTTAGCAAGTCTAAGCGATCGGCTCCGCGTGCCTCACGACGTTGCGGGTGTCACCTTTCTTGCTTTTGGAAACGGAGCTCCTGACGTTTTTTCTGCGATTGCCGCGTACGGTTCTGGAGTCGGAGAAACTGGAGTAAACGGACTGCTGGGTGGAGCCATATTCGTCTCCACAGTGGTGGCAGGTGGTGTGGCAGTGGCCAGCAACGTGAAGGTGCAGCGCTGGGCATTTGTGCGAGACGTGGGGGCATTGATTGCTGCTTTGGTTCTCGTTCTGGGACTCGCTGAGAGCGGCAATGAAGGTAACTTTGAGGATACAGCCGTGTCTGCAGTGCTGCTTTTGGTCGTGTACGGGATCTATGTGGGCTGTGTCTTGCTTCCAGCGTGTGTGGGAAGGCATAGAATGACTGTCGATGCCGATCAGGACCCTAAGGTAGGGACATCACTAATGATTTCGGCTTTTTGGCATGCTTTGCCACCGAGAGGAAAGCATGTGAAACGAGCGGACAAGTCAGAACATCGAATTGACTTTATTACGAGACTCAAAGCTGAGGAATTTACAGAAAGCATAGCGAATGATAGAAACGGTGGCGATGTTTTGGAATCAGAGACTATCGGGATGTCGTCAGCCGGCGAATTAAGCAGCTTACACTTTACAAGTCGAGTGTTTGATGATCATTTTGACGTTAAAGAAGATGATTCTCTCTCGTCTCCACTGATCGCGAACGGTGATTGTGGTGTGGATAGTAACGACCGTGTTCTTTTGAAATGGCAACAACACCTTCGCTGGAGGTGGCGACTCAGGCGTCGTGCAATTTTCTCATATAAGAGCAATGAGTCATTTGTAGTCAAGATTTTTCATCTTCCGCAAGCCGGGCTTGTGCTCGCTCGCGATCTTACTGTGCCTCTCTTCGACGATGAGTCTTGGTCGCGACCCAAAGCTTGTCTATCGCTTATTACAGTTCCACTTTTGATTGCGATAACAAGTGGATATGCCGACATCGATATTTTAAGGGGGGGATATTCACACCGTTTTCCGGTGTGGCAAGCGATCTTAGCTTTGGGTGGCTGCGCATGTGCTGTCATCTCGTTCTTTACACACCGGTCACATGCTCCGCGATCACTTAAGTCTTCCAGTCTGCTTCTTTTCATAGCTTTTACTGGTTGCGTTTGCTGGATATACGCGGCAGCGAATGAGCTGATGGCGCTTCTGGTGGCGGTTGGCTACATCACTCACGCTAGTAACAGCTTGTTAGGACTCACTGTACTCGCGTGGGGAAACTCAGTGGGTGATTTGATTACGGATGTGTCAGTGGCTCGAGCTGGGTTTCCACAAATGGCTATAGCTGGTTGTTTTGGAGGTCCAGTATTTAATCTTTTGTTTGGTCTGGGGCTGCCTTTGGCATTCGCATTCGTGTCCGGACGTAGTGAAGTCCTATTGCTGGACGTTCATGCTTGGATATCATTGACTTTTCTTTTCGTGTCTCTCCTATCGTCCTTGTTCGTGTTTCGACACTATCAGTATCATTGCCCGGCATGGTTTGGCAAGGCTCTCATGATTTATTACTCAATTTATTCGATTTTAAATGTCTTTGTTGCCTTGCGAAGGTAAAATGAGATTGGGGCTCTAGGGCTCATAAGATAAATTACGTGTTAGAGATTTATAAGCTGCAATTCGTGCGTAGGTAAAATAAAAATGGCGCTTCAAAATTAACAAATTTATTACATGGAAGGAAGTTATACGGCGTCTTTAAGCCATTGGAATTCAGAATCTGAATTTTCACCCAATTCATCGCTTAAGTCGTTAATATCATCGACAACATCATCGTAGCTCTTGTCTTTACAAAAGGATGGTTGCTGGTCTGATGCATTAATCGTCTCGTGGCGTCTTCCAGATAGCCTGCAAATCGGTAGCAGGTCATACGTCAGCTCTCGAGTGCAGAACCCATTGTTTTGAATTTGGCCACTTACTGATCGAAATTCCACTCGAAGGCGCTTCCTTTAACGTCTAAATCTTTTTTACATGTATGAGCCCATCAAAAGTATTTTCCCATGTACGTACATTCAGAATTGACTGCATCGTCTGCAACTTCATTCCACTCGGGACGAATAGTTTTTGTATGAAGCGGCCCAAAATCACCAAGCCAGCCATTGTAGTCTATCCAGTTCACGAAGCGCATCCACTATCAGCCGTTATATACAACCTTTTTATTCACAAACCTACTTCGCCTCCTTTGTTTTAATCGGCTTTTTGGCTCGGTTTGTGGTTCAGGTACGGACTTGCATCCCAGAAAAGAGCTGGCGAGTGCTGCAGTTCCGTATAATTCTTCTTTGAGTGGGTCTCTCTGCGTTGAGAGGTGCTGGTCGGTAATACCACTGTCTAGAGAAAATGTTAAAGAGCCGAAAAAACAAAAAAGCAGGTGAAGAGACAAACTTGCGTCGTTGACTTTACACCGCCACGATCAGGACAATCACTACCAAATTTATCCATAAGAGGGCTTTTCATAAAGTCGTCCACAATTTCCAACGCCGCAGCACCTACAATATGATGTCAATTGCAAGCATTGAGACGCCTGAGACACATCTATGTGATCGTACCTTTTGTGATGTCACTGATTGGCATCTTTTGAGGACCAAAATGTTCCAAGCGCGTGTCTTGTAGTTCTCGCTGCGCATTGTACTCAGCCAATCGAGCCCTAGCCAAAGCCTCTGCCATTCGCTGCGATTGTGTTTTCTTCACTCGCAAAATCTTTTTTCGTCGTGCTTGCAGGTCTGACTTAATCTTCGATTGCACACGCTGCAGCAAATGAGGGATCTGGCGCTGCTGAGGTTGAGGATGGAGAGGTCGCTGTTTTCGTCGCATTCCATCGCGTGAAGGATCTAACACATTCGTGTTACCAGTCGCAGCCGAATTATCACCTTTCCGTCGTTGTCCATTCGTCTCTAAAGTTTGACCAGACTTTGCATCACCGAATCTACTCTGCTTCTCTCCATCTAAGTGTGCAGCACTGCTACCTTCACTGTCACTATTGCTTTCGGTCGCCATTCGATGCGATCGGCGTACGCAGTCCGTGACATACGCACCCAAAAACTCGATGAACGTCGATATTGGTAGGTTTTGAGCTGGAATTGCCGCGTGTACTTTTCTCTGATCAATACGAATGAACCTTTCGTCCAGCTCTTGTCTTGTACTTATCTGCATTGCATCTCTTCCCGTAAACGTCTTCCACGCTAGATCTACGAATTGCTTGCCCAGCAATTTGGTATGAAAATCGATCTCATCAAACATCGGCGGAAGCGAATACAAAGCCGCGTCATCTTGTTCAGCTGCTGTCGAATGTTTCTCAGCACGAGGACCGGCCTGAGTCATCGCTAACGACTCTGGAAATTCTGGCATCTTGACCTCTCCATCTCGCCAGGAATGTGACGGCTTGGGCCGCAATTCCACCGGCATCCGCTGCAAGCAGCTTGACTTTCTCGCAATTGGATGAGGCGCATTGCGCACGTAAAAGTCTCGACTCTTGACTGAGTCATAATTCGTAATGGCGCGCAATTCGTTGCAACTGATGCCTTTTAGTGAAAAAGTATGCGCCAGACACTGTACACCATAACACAATGTCATCTCAAGAATTTCAGAGTAGCGACTCTTCTCGCCCTCAAAGTTTCGGAGATATGTCTCTACAGCACGCGAACCTCCGGCTGCCGCGCGCGCCATTATGATGATTTGAATGTCTTTATTATTTGTACCATATGGTATAAACAACCCCTTCCAGCGATGGGTACATACCTCACGTACAACTAAACGATTTAGCAGTATAGTAAAGAGAATCAATTCAATATTTTTCTCAAAAAAGGGCAGGCCTTTATAAGGCACAATATGGGTAGTTTTCTGCCCTTGTGGTGAATCGCGATCACGAGATTTGCCCTGCATAATTTCTGACAGGCCGCGTTGGAATGGGCTCAGAGGCTAATTCCACCGGCAACCCTGACTTTTTGCATCAAAAATAACACATCATCTAGTTCTGCCGTGATGCAGAATTGCAACGCCGTTGCATTTTATTTTGCCCCAATACTATGGTTGTAGCCCAATATGACATATAAAATCATCAGCGAAGGACCAAAGGCTAGAACAGTTTGTGTCGTCACGCTACCTCTGTCTTGGCAGTATTAAGAATGTAATAATTTACGCGTTCTTAATGCAGCCAAGACAGAGGCTCAGTCGCGTACACTTTCTAAAATAATGCTCATGATGTGAATGGGATCTAAGACGATTTGACTCTGCCAATGACATTGGCAACAATGATTCCAGCGACGACACTAATGTGTTGAAAGTAACTTTGTAAGAAAAACGCGCACAAAACTCTTTTCATTTTATACTGAAGGGTTGTCCACGCAAGTCAAAATCTTCTTCTCTGCCTTTTATTCTTTATATTGTTTAGATAATTTTGTATAAAAGTTTATTTTACTTCTAGTTCTTACGATTTTAAAAAATCGTAAGAACAGGAGATTAAAAGGTTTAGGCAGTTAGTGTAGTTGCGACCCTTTTAATTGAACCCGTCTAGTAGAGCTTACTGTTTGAAAAACCCAACTCCAATCACGATTTACCGCAAAGCGCGATGGGTGGATATAATAAATCATGGAGTGGTGCTTAGCAATACGCCACATTGCAGCGTGCGCAGCCTCGCTCCAAGGACGCGATAAAGCATTTGGAAATAAGTATACAACGCTGCTCAATTATTTAAATCACGAGGATACAGTGGTGGCTTATGCCGCAAAGGAGGAACTTGAGAAGCTTTTTGTAAATGGTGAGGCTGCAAGATTGCATGACGTAGTAAAGTGAGATGCCCATGTCGGATGCAAGATTCTTAAAATATGTAGCTAATACGCTGTTTTAACCTTACGCATATGTAGCAATATCATACTGACGTTATCTATCACTTGGCAAAGCGAAACAAGTGGATTTCGGTTCCAGTTGTTGCGGCAGCTCATCAAAGTCAAGAAAACAGACAGTCAAAAATTACATAGCCGTGATGAATTGGATCATTTACATACCTTTCCGTATCTGGATGCAGTGATCAAACATTTGGTGCAGATAACAACGATAGTGCAAAATATTTTCATACCGCCAGGGGACCTAAGTGCTTCTTCCCCTCACTCGGTTCTGTACGAAACGTTAGTGTTTGTCAGCGAGGTTGCAAAATGTCTTCGGTTTGTGAAGATCACGAAGACTTGCCAAGAAAGTCTTAGTCGACTGGTGACGATGCTTATGAAAGATGTATTTGTAAAGATGGAATACTGCTCCCAGCCGACATTTGTATCGTGCGCAGTCTTTGGGCTTCTTGGTAATTTTCAACAACTGGTGAAGTTCTGGTACGATCAAACACAAGCTGACAAAAAGGCGAGTGTGGGATCTATCTATCAAAAGTGGCTCGGACAATGTTTGTCATGGTTCCTTGAATCATCCTGCGCTTCAACGGCATTTCAGCTATTGGGCGAGAGCAAATTACCAAGCGCGCCAAGCTGTGAGGCCTTTATAACAAGGTCAAGTGTCTACTCCTATTTACAGCAGTGGCTGGTTTTTACAAGTCGAATGGGAATAATTTTTATCGAAGCCTTTCTTGCTCAAAGAAAATGTTCAGACTGGAACACGCTGTTAGAAAGCCCAAATCTTAATTCGTGCGCTCAGCACCAGCTACCAAGCCGGCAACAATTGTTTGTGGTGCTTGCCGAGCAAGACGATGTGATGATTGAAGTTTTAAATAACGTTTCGCGGATAGCAGATGGCATTAATGGTTTTTCCCACTTCCATGCTCACTCATATTCACAATTATTTACGCACTTGGTAGCTGAGTATGATCCAAACTTACTTTTTGCTGACCTGGTGGACACCTTTGGACAGGACCACCTGGTCCTTCTGGACCTTCTTGTGTCAAACGGTAAAGCTTGAGTCTTTTGCGTGAATACTGAGCCTCTTATTGACAGTTTTGCTGCTTTGATAGAAACTTTGATGCTGGAATATTTGTTGCAATACTTGCGGCGTCTAAGCCTTCATTGGAATCTCAGTAAGCGAAAGTTGCAGACTGTTGATCGACTTGAAGTAGTTATGAGCATACTTATTCGCCTGCGATTGGAAATTGATCGCCTTGTAGCTGCAAAACTATTTCCATACGGCGCAAAGCCACTGATTAGACGATTAATGACAGTAGAACAACTCTATGAAAATGAAGATTTAGACACTTGATGCAAAGCGTTTATAAATTATTTGTCTTAAGAAGTTTCTTAGCGTAGTTTGACAGCCACAAGTTGTCAGACAGGAAATGAATGTACATTTTGAAAAGTCTGCTACTATGACCAAGCAACGATGCAAAGCTTTACCATGCCTTGAACAGAAGTACAGCATTTTAGCGTGTCAAGTCGTCAATCTGGATCCCACGCGGGCGACGACTGATCTTAGCTTCCAATTGATCCTCCATATAATGAAATTGCTGGACCATCGAAGGCAACAGAGGCTCTGTGATGATACCAGATTATTAGCATTCACGTGAGCAATCAAGTACTGATCTAGCTAGCGATATTCGACCTCAATCCTTACCGAGCTCTTGCTTTTGGTTCCGCAAAATAGCAATGTTCACCTCGTCCGCCACTCGGCGACGTTGGGCCTTCGCTAATATATGGCTAAGCGGTGACTCTAGCGGGTTTTTGAACGCAATCACGGACATTGTTCGCTCAATCTCCTGCAGAAATTGGGGCTACACCGGTACCCATAGCGTCAGGTGCTTCTAATCTTTTAATCAACTCAACTCTATCCACTTACACTCTTTTGGCCAAATGGTGCGAGGTTCTTGATTGCAAATTGCAGCGCTTCTTTGACATTGTGAACCTTAATGAGCTCAATAAGCTCTTGTTTGGCCAAGAGGAAATCTATCCAGCTATTCTTTCCGAAAAACTCTGGGTCCATGCTCGACAATTTACCACGCGCTTTCTGGATTTGGCCTTTAAGCAGTAGCTGTTGAATGTTCATGCGCTCTTGCACCGACTGCAAATCGACGTGGGCTATTCAGGTGTAGTCACATTTAAACACTTTTTGTTCCTAGAAAAGACTCGAAAGGTACTTACGTTTGGTGCCCGAGTCGCGCCAAAAGGCTTCAGCCACCTCTCGGTAGCCTTTTCCAACGAGATAATCCATCACTAGACGGTTCATGGATCTAGAAAAGACATGGTAAGTCAGTTTACTCAAGTCTCAAGACAAATAAAGAACGACGCACTCTTTAGAAATCCTCATGCGTCGTCGCGAGCTGCGTTTCTTTTGCAAACGACGCTCATTGGCTGGTGTACCATTCAAAATCACATCTGATACTGTGCCAGAGTAGCAGATGGAACTACTAAGCGGATTGCCGCGCGAGTGGCTGCGCATAATGAGCAAGTAGTGAAGTTGGTGCTTGGGCGCGAAATCCAGACTGGTATCGTGACTTCAACACTTGAGGTGATACTGTGGTGTGGGACACGCTATTACAGGCGATGAAAAAACAGTCAGACGGATTAAGAATTCCAATTCTTACAAGAATGTTAAGTGTCGGTCGCTCCTCGACGAGTGGCAGCGGCGGCGAATTCGACATTGCGTTTGTCAATGGACCCATTAAATTTCATGCTGAAGAAGGTGTTCTCTATTCCAGACTTTTTCACATTGTACGACGTCGCGTGCCGTCGATACAATTACCATAAAACTCTTTGTCTAAATCGTAAATTGCGATCACAAGGTGGATTCGGACGCAGATGGTTACATCGGTGGCACGGAGGGAGCTGCATTCATACGTCGCGCAAAATTGATGAACGATGCCAATCGAGAGGTGTTGAAAGAAGAAAGAGCTTTGATGGGATGGAGCAGATGAGATCTGAACTTTGGAGTGTGTATGATCAGATTTGGCGCTTGGCGAGTGGAGGAAAGTCACAAGAAAAGCTCAATAAAGACTGCTGGTTTGTTGCAATGAAGCTCGTGGCACTTGTGCAAAGCACTGGCAAGTGCCAGATGCAAAGTCTCTACTCTGGAGACACACTACCGCTCGCCGACTTTCAGCTAGAGCAGCCAGTTGACAACGTGGTATAGTAAATATTTGTAGCACGGGGCGTATGAGACGTTGAAGCATTTCGAGTGCATATTTGTTGTTATTATGCATTCAGCTGCCGGAAGAGACGGCATCGGACTTTAAGCGATCATTTGGGGTGTCTGTGAGCACGCCAGTTATCGTCGGATCTGGGTATTCTCGCTATACTCAATACGTTATATCGACAAAGGTGAGATAGCGGATAAGTGTGGGTTGCTTGAACTATTGCTTATCGTTGTTGTCGAATATAGACGAATTGCTCATACTTTCCATGCACTACTGCGCAAGTCAAGCGAAGGTTTAGTGATTTCGAATGGCTACAGCAACGATTGCTAATGCATTTTCGAGGTCATATTTGTATCAATCGCCGCTGATACCAACAAGACTGCAGCTGACGCACTAATGTTGCAGGTACTATCATACCTCCGCTTCCCGAAAAGCGATGGACTGGAAACATGGATGCAACGTTTGTCGAAGAACGTCGGCAAGCCCTAGAGCATTTTATTGTGCGTGAAACCAAAGTGTTTTTTTGGCGTTGCATCATCGCGTCTTGATAAACGTATGTTGTAGAATGAAGTTTGCATCCATGAAAAACTTTCCCAGACACTGGAATTGCAAATTGTGCTTACAGCAAGTCCCGAGGTTTGTGCGACCAATTTGAAAAAGCTTCGAGCTGACGGATAAACTCATAGTGTTTTTCTTCATAGGGTCTTATCGCAGGGAAAGATCTTTTGAAGGTGGCATCTATTGCTGCCGCGTATGTACCCACTCCTGCTTCAGTGAGCTCGTTATGGAGCTCGTTGAAAGACGGTGTTTTTTTGTCTTCAAACGTTCAGCAAGTTGAAATCAAGACCGACGATGATTATGCAAGAGTGAGTGGAAAGCCTTTATACGTATAATCTATGGTGTAATTGATTGCGCACGTGTATGCTTAGATTGGTCAGCACATAAATGAATATGAAAAGAGAATTCGAGAGGTGACGCGCTGCTCAGACATTGTTTATGCTGCTCAACGCAGTGAAGGATACGAGATGTCACGGTTTGGGAGCTATTTATTGGCCTTGTCGGAGCATGAAAAGAGGGATCGACGCATGAAGCAGCTTGCTGAGGTATGATGGTCTTCTTTGCTCTGTAAATTAGCTAGCTAATTAAGAATTTCATTGCAATTTAATGATACGATTAGGTCGCTGGTGACCATTTTGAGACTGTCTCAAATATTTACCAGGATCAGGTACGCTAAGTACAAATATACACACGATGAATGGCCACAGTATCAGACTTACCTGAAACCTATATCTTCTAGCTGGACAAGCTGTTGTCCATGTACGTATCAGTCGTCAGATACCAGGCAGGGAAGGTGGATGCTGTCAAGGTGCGAGATCGGTGTAAATTTGTGAACTTTTGAGTCTGACGACTGCGTGTCAATTGTGAATCCAGACTGTGATGCACAACCGTGAGTCTGCAATCAGTGAAGTCCAGCGAGCAAATTTTAGTATGCAACGCAATAAAGAGCGATTTGCGGCTGCACGGGCAAGTAGCGGGGCAGCAGCATCTGCCATGCGTGCAGAGCAAAAGATGGCGTCGGTTCGTTCAAGTTTAGAGCCTACAGCTGACACGATTGCTTGATCATAATCAAATATTTTGTGCAGGCGGAAGATCGCATGAACCTTGCAAAGGAACAAGTACAATTTATCGCTACGAGTTTGAAGGTGGAAACCAAGAGGATGGACACTGGTAAGACTGCAAATTTTAAAACAGCTTTGTTATCGTTGGCAAAGCTGGAGCTAGATTATCACGTTCAGGTAAAAGTTTCAGTGACGTTGGCTCTAATTTTCCAGTCTGGTCAAAATGTTGTTTGCGGCAAAACGCTAATACGTTACTTTATCGCAGTCTCGGGCAGCGTGGGAAGGATTGCGGTCATTCTTAGAGCTGAGCGATGAAGAAGTGACTGAAAGTCAACCCCGAGCGCAATCGCCACTATCGTGTAGAAAACCGGGTGATGAAGATTTAGAGCAAGTCATTGGGTTGTTGTGAGCTGCTTTTATAACAGACGACGTTGTAAAATGGTTTCCATCTCGCGCTTACATTTCTGGAAAATCGCTGGTTGCGTCACCATTGTTATTATTTTCCCCTACTGTGGCTGCATGCGCTTCTTGCTGAGGTACTTTTCTCTCTGCGTCTTGGTTTCTACTGTCGCCATTTTCATCCTCATCGTCGTCGACCATCTCTTCGTCCATTGTTCCATCTTCATCTTGCCCTGGTACATCAGTACCGTCAGCATCCTCAAAATTGTGCTCTACGCTGTCATCATCAGCGACCTTGTGGGATCCAAGAGACTGAAAGCTCATGTCAATGATGCCACCGCCATCCTCAAATTGAAGACCATCGAAGATCTCAAGGTCTTCGTGGAGACTCATGCTCGTAAGCATGTCATCATCATGGTCATTTTTGCCACTGCTTGTCACACTTCGAGCTATTGTCTGATTTTCAGGTTTAACGTCCTCTGTATCCGTCATACCATCAGCAGTTCCTTCCTCTTTGACGACCGATTTATCTCCTTTTGGTGCAGCAGCCTCTTGGTCAGCTAGATAAGCCTTATCATTAGCCAGGCTAGATTTTTCAGATTTAACAGTCTCGCCTTTCGCAGTCGCTCCAGACCGGGCTTTATCTTCCTGAGTAATTTAAAACAAGTGGCCGAGATTAACAAATGCCAACTAACTAAAGCAGCAAACTACCAAAGACAATACCTTTGCTTGCAAAATGCGCTTCATCCTATCGGTCATAAGCGACTCTAGAGAAAAGTCCCCTCCCTTCGGTGCAACTTGACGCTGCCATAACAATCACGTAAGTTTTAGGCTGTTCTGACCCAACATAACACCTGACTCACCTCATACATTGCTTCAAGACGCTTGAGTCTGGCTGGCGTGGTCATTTTCAAAATTGCTCCAGAGGCTAGTACTTTAAGATCGGTACTACCAGCTATAGGTTTGGCTGTCGAGGGAAGTTTTGGAGCCGCGTTCCGAGACCACTTTTCGAGGTGTCGTAAGAAATCATACGAAACTGGACCATACCCACGAAAGTTAGGCGTAAGCAAAGCTCTACACGCCACAAATATACGTGAGTTAACGAAAAGTGCATCAATAGTTAAACCTAGCTTACTTTGCGCATGTAACCGTAGCCTTGTATTGGTCTACCGTTGATCCATTCATCTTGCACCAGCTCCCGTTAGGCAGGTGCTTAAACAGCAAATATCGCTCGCAAGACTCAATCATGTTAATATTTTCTTCACTTATCGCGTGGCCAAACAGCTTCATGCATTGCAGGAACTTTCCGACGACTTCAAACTCATTGGTGATCATTGCTTGGTTCACATAGGCGGCATTGAAGATAATGTTAATTTCTGGCTTGAACAGATCGGGCTTGAGCTGCAACGTTCCAAAATTGCTCATAATTTCTAGGAGCCCAAATATCATTCGCAATCTGTAAAAGGTCAATCAAGGCATTCCCAGCAATTGTAATTAGACAATTCAAGCTGCTCTGTGAGCAAAAAATGAGAATTGTTTACTTAACTGGTCTGTAAAAAGATCCCAAACGACACCATCGGCATCAAAAGGGCTGAGTCCCTTGTACAATCCCCGTACGGTTTGCGTGTGTGCAAACACGTCCAAGGAGGATGCCCCAAGCGAAACTCCGACTTGTTCTATGTTAGTAAGCAAGCGTTTGTTATATCATGCTTTCGGGATCAACGCATGCGAGATTCAAAGCATTTCCTACCGGCATAGAAAGCTGCAAGAAGAGTGCTTATATATTTCGTGAATACGGATGGAAATACAAGCTTGTGATGACAACGCGAGCATACATCAACGTCAGGATTGTTGCGAATTCCACAGATAGCACATAAACTCGAGCACCGGACACTGGGAGCTTCGATAGCAGGATGCCACCCAAAGAAGTCCATCACTGTAAATTTGCGCGATTTTATAAGCTTAATCACTTTATCGTGCAGTCCATGGGCGATGCATGCCCTCTTTAAACTACAAGTAGCCACATTAGCTGGGTATCGGATGTGTGAAGTCATACGAGCTGCTATTGCACCTGTAAAGGCCTATCATTACGGTAAAAATTTCGCGAACGTTCAGCATCCAATTCTCAGCAGTCGCGAGTTTCTCACGCAACCAGCGTTGCAAGTACGGCTCGACAAACTTTTCAGCAAACGGCTTGATTGGATAACCAGCAATCTAACATCAACAAACGCAATAAGCTTTCACCTCCTTATCGTTGCAATAATAATAGTAGTCAAAATCCACCGAGCCAATTTCTCCTAGTCGCAATGACGCCAAATGCCCAAATTTGTCAAAATTTGAATTGCTGTTGGTTTCCAAATTGACGCACAAAATCGCTCTTCGCACCTGTCGTATGCACCCGACGCACATAAAGGATAAGGGTTTGATCTTCTACATTTTACACTCGGCAGAGTGCTTGTAGCTTACTGATAGTGCATGTGATCCACCCTTGATCAAATCTTCCGGTGACGCTCGGTTTTGCTGCACAATAAAGCAGCTTCCACAGAGCTGCCCAACTACGCAATCACGATAGAGTATTAGCCATCCCTTTTTTACTAAACACACATGTATAAAACAAGCGAAACTGTACCGACAAACGGAAAGATTGCATCTTCACCAATACACTTTATGTGTACATGAAGACCGCAACCGCCATTGCATATGAAAACGTCACCATTATTTCCACACACAAAGCAAGTCTCTGTGGTTTTGTTTGAGGTTACGTGTACCCCCTGTGCAACGGGTGGCTGTGATACGATCGTTGTAGTGCTTATGTCAGCCGGCACTGGTTGTTGCGATAAAAATTGCATCTCCGACGACTGCTGAGGCTGTGTAGATATGCCACTAGCTGAGTTGGCTTGATAGGAATCTCCTTGATGGCTCATGACTGAGGCTACGTGAATATTTGCCCCATTATTCGCGTGTGTCGGAGGCGAGTGGAAAGTAGCAGAAGAACCGCTCTGTTGATTCATCATATCTGCCATTAAATATGGCTGATATTGACACTGTTGCTGCTGCTGAACGTTGTGTTGAGCTGTGATGAAACACGTTATCATCGTTGAAGGTAAGACAATAGGCTACGTTACGACACGGTATACGCTTGTAAGAAGCTCTATCCATACCTGTCAGAGCTGCTGCGTACTGTTGCTGTTGCTGACGTTGCTGCATTTGCATCTGCATGTGTTGTGCCTGATTCTTTGGTACATTTAAGCCCATTGAATCCATAGACTGCTGTGCGGGCAGCTGAAACGATTGCGGCCCCATAGGATTCGATCCCGTGAAAAAGAGATTGTTCTGTTGCTGTGGAGTGCCAAACATGTCCTTCGTTGCGCCCATCGCGTTAATCTGTGTTACGTTGGTAGGATTTTCTGTCTCCGTGCGACTTTGCTTCGACAAACGCTCCTGATTACTATCTTCCGCCGCGCGCTTCTGTTTGTCCCCGGTGTCCATTGTAGTAGCAGCAAATATATTGCAAGACTATTAATTTCAGATTTTTAGATGGGTAAAGTGAACAAATTTTACCATTACATTAATGAAATTGTGATACAAAGATTAAGAGCTCGATCGACAAGGAAAGTAGAGCACTTGAGAACTGGCATACAGTCAGCCCCCACCCATGCAGGATGTCTGCAGACAAAACCGAGATCGACTCTTTGCAGTCTGCGTCTGAAATTTTCGTCGGTAGAATTTTATCGCTATTGCACTCGATTGGGCACGAATGCACTAGCGATAAAGTTCTACTTCGTGCCCGATCGAATGGAATAGCGATAAATCCTGGACCTGATCCACGGGCGGCAACTTAGGAGTTGCCTGTCGTCCAAACGGATACTCAAGCAAGAGCAGTTTTAAAGAGTCTTCCGCTTAACCACGGCGTGAAGTATCAGCCTATTGTTCTTCCTCGCCCAATTGGCCCGTAAACACCTCAACTTCCGGGCGATGCGAATACGAAGGGTGCCGTTAGCACCACGATGAATGCTCGTATAGCTCTATGCCTGATGATGCTTTAGGCTATTGACAATGTTTAGCACCGGATGTGTGTGTTCAAAGACGTGTAAGACTTGTCAGACTCTCCGGTCATGCGAACGGCCTTAGCCTGAAAGAAAGAAAGATAGAGGAAACACTCGATCTTACATGCCGTTGCTGACATAAAATATCAATATCATAGACCAAGACAAGAGAGTGGGCGACCATTGATAAATTGCACGGTAGTACGATGACTGAAGTCACCAACACAGAGAGTGCACATCTTGTGACTCGCCCATCGCCTGTTACCTACCAAGTCGCTGTCCCGTGAAAAATTAATTCAAACTCCGGGTAATGGGTCGGACCAGAAAGAAAAGAGTCCTTCAAATGATCCGATGCAATTTGCGTTGACAAGCGTACCCTTTTCTGCTTTGCACGATGTGAGAACTCTCCAAAGACCACTTTTCGCGTGGCATGAACGAAAGGAGCTTGACTCAAATCGAGCCATTCTTTCAGCGCGACCTTACACCGTAGATACAAACGCTTCGAGCACCGCATCAAATTTTGCTTAAACATTTCTGCTGTGAGACTTCTATGGCTATTTGCTGAAAGGAAGTGTGTATTCAGATCTCACATCTGGGAGGCAAAGGTTCAGTATTTATAACTACATTAACAACTTTTCTGAGTTGTTGTTTCTAATTCTAAGAACAAGTACAAGTCGCAAATCGCTAACTGCTGAACTACAAGAGTTAGTATTAGTGATGCTTACCATAGCTTTTACTATCAATTTTGAGCTGGATTTTATTAAGGCGATCGGTGAATGTCTTAAATCTTATATTTTTTTACTAATATCCACTTCGGTGTGGTCGTTAATTTTCGTGCTGCATCAGCAAAGTCTTCAGTTCTACGTGTACTATCTTATTGAAGCGCCAATAATCGCGTGCCTTATATCATGTCATATGGTATGAGCACCAGCTATTGTATACACATTGGGTTTGCGTACGCCACTTGTTGAGTCCGTACGCATTAAGAGTTCTCATGAAAGCTTACTGTCCATCAGACATTACTGTTGTGACTTTTACCGCTTTCGGAACGAACTGAAAGGTTATAAAGTACAGACTTTAAGTCGACAGATTGCCTTGTCGCTCGCACTTAGTACATCGTTGCACTTTTAAACAGCAGCGATCTTAGAACAAGAGTAAATATCAAAGAGTCCGATTACCAAATGACAATCCGGCATTTATGCGCTTTGATGTTGAGTGACGGTTTGGTCTCTCGAGATGTACACTCGTGCCACTAGTTTGGCCAGCTCGTGCTAAAAGTGAACAATCATGGCCGATTACGACCCATTAAACCTCGACATCAAAGGTCGAGATGGGTGAGTACCCCTCTTGACGACGGCCAGGTCTTGTAACCACATCGCTTTTGTGGAGGGATTAACCTGTCAAAGCCTACACGTCGGGACTAAGCTGTATCTTGCGTGGGATGCTGGTACCTTTTCTACTCACGTCGGGACTGGGCTCCGTACTCCTCATTACAATAGAATCAGTGTGAGCCGGTCCACCCAACTGTTACGCACCCATTTGAATAGGTAGTCACATTTCGGAATTTGCTTGTGACCTATCTTGGCCGCCTTCAAGCGAATTCCAACCCGACACCTTTTAGGTTCGGGTCAAGCTACTAACCCCTCGAGCCGCTAAGTTGGTAATGGTGCTCATCAATGCTTTGTCACCTAATGATTCAAATGCTTTTATGCGTTAGATATAAATGTAAAAGAATATTTACTTTCTGTCAACAGCAGCTAAGTTGATGTTAGTATTTGGTACGAGATTGCTCGATTAAAAAAAAAGGAAGGACATTCTGCTGTATATGGTCCTCAACATCAAGTTCTTGTGTGCACTGCATCTCCTTAGCTTACGATGAATTTTGCTCGTGGCTACTGCGTCTCTAACCCTAGCGGAGGAAGACGTAGTACTGTCAAAGACGCTAGTGATCATTTTAAAAAGCATCTATTACGTCAGCTATTCTTTGCCAAAGCGGACACGCTAATTCCCGCAAGGTTCTACAGTGATAAACATTTTCGTCTTTAAAGGATACTAGTTTCAGTCCTACCAACGGTTTCACGCAAGAATACACTCAGCGTGGCAAGTATTTACAAACAAGTGTGACGGTAGAGCAGTGTCCCAGTATCATAAAGTATAATAATTTCTCTTTGCGTTGATATCGCTTGCGACCGACGTCTGGAAGACTTAAGCCAGTAGCTGGTGAACCGTGGCACCGACGGTCTTGAGTGTCCTAACCAACACATGCGCTGATCGCTTTTACCTTGGATTTCAGGTATATTTGGACGTTCAAACGCGTAGTCGTATCACTTCGAAAGCAAGTTGCTCGACATTTATCCCTCAAGACAGAGATTTCGGCATTTCGTGCTTAAAATAAACTTCTGCCATCGATCTGATGTGGTCGTGGACCCAATCTAAGCGCTTTTACGTTCATCAAGATCCAAACACATAATGCAAGCACCGGATGCTTTCCCATTAATCAAGAGTGTCAAGCGTAGATGCTAAGCTTATTACAATTATTACCAAGAATTGGTCTGATAAAGCGCCGGTGCGGTCTTAGCTTAGCTACAGCATCAACTGTACGTGAAGGCAATTTTTTAAATTTAAAATTATCGAATCTTTATATTTAGCTTGACCTACTTTCCGGTTAGAACATATTCTGAACATCTTAGCTTTCATCCCTTTTATTTCATATATGACTTAAGCCACTAAGCTCTTAAACATTGATCTCTCGTTTTTTCAAGTCATTGCGAGAGCACACCCCTCGACATACGGAGTGCGAATATTAGCTATCCCAGTCATCCAAAACGGCTCGAAATTGGCATGAGTACAACATCTAAGACGATTGAAAGTATTGATTCAAGACTCGATCAAAAAAAGCATAGCTGTTTCGACAACGTATTACAGCGGCTGAACGAGCCATTTCGCACAAGCGGTCAATAAACCCGCAATATTTGAGCCGCCTACCGAATCGTTTGGGAAATCGAGTACAAAGTTCATACAATTAAACTCACTAATAGCGCCATGCCACAGGCAAGTATGCCAACGGTGGGGCCAAATTTGACGAGGAATTCACGCTTAACTTGCGCGCACGTATGTGCAGACTCATTCGTAGATGATACTTCCTTGAAGCTCTTCTCTCAACCGAGATGACTGCCAAATGTTGTACCGTGAGCATTGGTAATTCTTTTATCATCATGAGAAAAAGCCACATGTTGTGGGCTACCTTAATCTGTGTTGTAATGCAACAGTTTGGCTTCCACCTGGAGCCGATAGAGCCACGCTCTTAACATTTTTGTCCGAGTCTCAGATCTCATTGCTTCCTAGATTCTTCAGCAGCGTTATACATATGATGCATCTTGCGTATACGCGACATATTTGATCCGATAAGGAACGAGCTAATACATCGTCTGTCTGACGCGATAACGCGACAGCCAATTCATTCTTCTTTTCTGGCTGGTACTTCACCTTGAAAGTGAACTGCAAAAAAGATGCTTATTTGGCCAGTGGTGAGACAATTGCATCGCAATGCGCAATAAGTTATGATGTGCATCAACCACGAATGGCTCAAGGTCTAGCAGGTAAGCCCTAAACTTGATAAGAGCATACGTCATCGCAAATAGATGTTTGCCATGGACAAAACAGTTCTTCACATCAGCTCAAATTCCCTGAAAACTCAAACGCGATCCTAAATTCGCTGCTTGTAGCAGTGTAGTTCCGTTGGAACAAATCGACACCTTGTAAATGATTGAGCGGTCGTTCTGCATCCAACAAGGCCAAAATTTGCGCTTGCGCCAAGCCATCATCATTTTGTCAAACGCTGCTTGGAGTTGGGCTTCTCACAGTCATTCTGCTTGCCTCTTTTCAAGATCGGACATTGGTGTGTGTATTTCGCCCTGTACTTGTGTAAGCAATTAGCCAAACCAAGCCACTTATTTAAGCCTGTTTTGTTTTGTGGATCCAGCCAATACACAATGGCCTTGACATTAGCGAAATCTGCCCGAAGTTCATGCGTACCAGCAAAGAATCATAAAACATCTGCGCCGAACATGAACCTATCTGCATTTTACAAATCACATTTTTGCGCGTGCGTTCGAGCTTTACTTGCAAATGTAATGTGGCTAAACAATATTTTATTTTTGTCCTACGCAGTTATAGAGAACATTTCTATTAAGTTAATTATAAGTATGCGCCCCTTAGGGACCTGAACATTTGCGTCACTAGATAATTTAATATACAGGCGCGTTGGAAAGCCCCTAGCACATGATCAACCACTCTCAGGGCAGCCCAGCGTTGCAGGCAAGAAAGTGCGAGCGCAGCGAGCGCTGATTTTTGAGATCATGGCTGCTTCAGTGACTGTCTCAAACGATATGCTTTTTTTCTAACTTTCCTTTCAAGAGAAATCTTAACTTTGTACGGGTTGGATCTGCATTAAGCGCTACCAGTGGGGGTATCAGAGCCTGTGTTTTGTGGGTCTCAAAACCGACCCTGTGGCTCAAGTGAATTCCCAGGACCGAAAGGTGGTTAGTTTGATACCCGTAGAATTTTAATTAAGACAGCCGGAGATAGGACACCCCCCATTGACCGACAAAGCCCCCCGGTGTGAGGAGGAGTACGGAACCCGATCCCAAAATGGCTTGGATAGCTACCAGCATCCTGCGCTAGAGACATTGTATGGGACGTGGTTTTGGTAGCCTCGATCTCTTGGCCTTAAATCATAAGCTGCACCCTTAAAATTTGAGCTACGTGACGCGTTCTAGCTGCTCAGCAGCAGGGAAAGCTGCAGATGCAGCCACCTACTTAAGCCGGCAAATCGCTCGAGCAGCACATAGTGCTCGTCTGGCAGATAATTGAGAGCCTTTGAAATGGCTCGAGTTATCAGTCTGCCCGCTTGGCATAGTTGACTACGAAACTGTTTTGGGGTTTTACAGCACGGAGGCGTTTAATGTTTAAGAGTTTATCTAATTTTTTGGTGAACGACTGTTCACCGACCGAAAGACCTATTTGATTTATTATGTATAATGATTCACTCTACCTTTGATTTTCGATAAGCGAAAAAAATCACTTCCGCAATCACGGCAAATTAGTACGATCACCTTGGTAGCGGACCTTCTTTGGACATGAACTCTCTGGGACCGAGGTATTCGTACTACGAGGTGCTGGACAGGACATGATAAGCGGTGTCGATTTTCGAGATTTAAGTGATTCTAAATGCAGTAACAACACTCGCACATGGCGCCAAGAGCAATCGCACATTCGGCGTGACGAATTCATGTCATTCGCATGCGCTAGAACTGAGTGGAAGAGAAAAGGCGTGCATAACACGACACGACCGTCAGCACCCGCCTTCGTGCCGAACCGTAAATCTAAGCGCGACGAGCTGCGGAAGTGGCATCACATTAAAAAGCAATTTACAGACAGCGGTGGTAGTGAGTGCTACGCTGGCGATAGCGAGCAGGACAGCCTGGATACGGATGATCAGCTCAAAGCATTTGTGGAATATGTCCGTCTTATAAACGCTAAAGCAACGTTTGCGTAGGACTGATGTGACTAAAACTTGTGTGGCGACGAGTAGAACGCAACGGATATGGACAACATGGACATTAATCCGAGCCAAGACTTTGTTGGTGTGTAGCAAATTATTTGTTTTGACGTCACAAGTTCGTGAAACTTATTGTATTGCCTCATGGTACTTGCAGGTGATGTAGAGCAAGACACTGCAACACAAGCTTCACAGCACATGCAGGCATGTGGCTGGGAAGACGTCACTGATGGTACGCATTCTGTTAAAAGTTGCACTCATGCGGAGATAGATAATGATTGCAGTTGTTTTTTTGTGCGCTTCTAACAATGTCTGATTCATAGTAAACCAATTTCCGGAAGAAGCGTCGGAAGTTTTTGACAGTGCGTTTACAATCGTAATTATCTAGGCTGGATAGCTAAATTGTCTTCTTGTGACGCAGACGTCATTCATGCACCTCGACCAGATACAACATCCTTTTGCGACCGACCTACTCCTGATTGTGGACCAAACAAGCGATACAAATCTGGGATCGTACGTTCGACATTTTCATCAACTGTGGATATTATTCCGGAGAATCTTGTTGTAATTTGCAATTTGTCAGACGACAGTGAAGGCTCATTAAGCGGTTGGTGCGAATTTAGTTGCTGCCAATAGCGTTTTGAAGTTGATTGTATGTATTGGCATTTCGTTAGACGGGTTTGACGTAGCACTTAATCTCGCAAGTAAGGGAAAGGTCACGGCCTCAAAACTAACGTCAGAAGCGAAGGTGGGGCATGATTGTGGAGGAATTTAAACAAGCAATAATTATTGAGTCATTGCTTGCGTTGTTTGCTACAGTGGAGCCAACGGCGCTCAGTGAAGCGAGACTGCTCGTTTGTCGCCAATTCCAATGGCTTTCCAGGGGGGAATAGGCAACTTTCGCTGATGACGACACCCCTTTCCGCGACCACGAGGGAGCCCAAAAAGGCGATTTCTGACTGCGTCATTGAACTCAAGGATGGGAGTTTTGACTTAGGTGACGATAATAAGAAATTACCTAAGCGGGAGTGCAATGTGTCAAACAGTGTTGTGATACCAGCAGCAGTGCCAGCATTAGTTGATAAAGTACCGGTCACTCATCCATCGATCCCACCAGCTGCCCCATTATCAGGTGCGCTCCAACCACGTCTCGTGAGAAAGCGACAAAAGATTGGTCAGCTTACGCTTGATTGTTTTCTTAAGTAAAAATGATCAAAGTGTACATATCATGAAAGCTGGTACTTGCACTGGGAGTCGATTGTCATAATGCTTATATTTTCTGATGGTTAGAATGCGTTTTTTGGCGGGAAAAGTCTTGGCGCCCCCTTATCGTACTTTAACGGATGTATCCAGTACTGTACGATTGGTCCATGGCGAGCGCGCGTGCAACTCATTCGGGTCTTGCTCGACCTTGCTCACCCCTCATTCGCTAACCTTTTACGTTTTAATCGGCAGTAGCAACATGGCGTACGTAACGCTCACTAACATCACAGTGCTGGACAACCCTACTGCTTTCACAAATCCCTTTCAGTTTGAGGTCACGTTTGAATGCGCGCAACCGCTAGAGGCTGGTACGTACAAAAGTGCAAGTCCTAGCTTTAAAGATCGTAAATTAAAATGCTGTAATCTTGTGCCAGATTTGGAGTGGAAAATCACGTATGTTGGCAGCGCTGAAGATGAAAGTCGCGACCAGGTGCTGGAGGAGGTGCTGGTCGGCCCCGTGCCCGTGGGCACCAACAAGTTTGTATTCCAGTCCGACCCGCCCAACCCTGACATGATTCCGGACGAGGACAAGGTTGGTGTTACCGTGGCACTCGTGACTTGCTCGTATCGTGGTCGTGAATTCGTACGCGTGGGTTACTATGTAAACAACGATTACGCCGACCCATTTTTGCTCGAGAACCCGCCTACCCGCGTTGATGTGAGCAAGCTTCAGCGCAACATATTGGCGGACAAGCCACGTGTCACACGTTTTCCCATCGATTGGTCGCCGGCGGTCTCGCAGGATCCCAATGCTTTAGAAGAAGGTAGCAATAAGGCACCCAACAGTGCGGCTTTTGGTGCTATGCAGACTGGCCTACCCAGTGTTGGCAACGACCTCGACATGGATTTTGTAGACGATGAGGAGCTTGTCAAAGCAGCCGCTCAGCTTGACCATAACTACACGGATATCGTCATTGATGGCACTGCTGTTGACGGCATGGAGGAGGACATTGATCTGGAAGACGAAGACGACGAGGCCGACTCCGTGGAAGAGGCAGAGGAGGAAGACGCCGATGGCGACATGGAGATGGAGGATATTGAGTAAACAAGTGCGTTGTATAGTGTCCAAGATAGAGACACTGATCAATAGTCTAGGCAGCTAATATGATACTGTATTTATAGAGGTTGAGAGCCAATATTATGAGTATTGATTTCCATGGTAAACTTTAAAATCTATCGCTTAAGTGTAACGAGATAGAAGTTTTTATTCTATTCAGGTAGTTGTATGATTCTTCGCTAGCGTAGTTTAAACTCGTGGAGGCGGTTGTAAGAGCCGCTACCGCCATCGAAACGCACGTGAATAATAATATCTAGATCGCGAGGATTAGTTACGTTGGGCTTGCATGCTAGCTCGCCCTCAATAACCTCGCCGGGGTTGCAAGCAAGGTCACCCTCCAAATAAAACACAGTCTGCTTCCAGTGCGTGTACTCGGCCTTAGGTCCGGTAGAGAATTTTAGCTTCTTGTGTGTTGCCGAAAAGGTACAGTCAAAATACGCTACGAGGGCGTGACAGAAATCCTGACGGAAAGCGGTTAGTTTGAATGTAGACGAGAAAGTGAGCTCCTCCTTGGTGACTTTGGTCAGGTCAATGTCAAGGATTGGGCACACATCGGTCAGCAGAGCGTCACCATTGACAGTGTCAACCAATGGCTCCACTTTCGCAATTTTTTTGATGCAGCTCATGTCGAACCCGTAGACGTTCTCCCAAAAGTCAAGCTTTTCCGACTTGTACTCTCCGTCTTCAATAGCGCCTATATAAAGTGTAGCATGGTCCGGAAACATGAGCCCACCAGATACTAAATATTTGTCACGAGCATAAAGCACAGTGTCCAGCATGGATTCATAAAGCAGAAAGTAGCCCATCCACTCTGAAATAATGATGTCTACCTTGTCCACGGGCAACGTCAGTTCCTCCATCTTGCCTTGAAAAAGCGTGATCTTGTCTGCAAATTCGTTAGCCTTGACAATTTCTCGCGCCTGAGTCAAAATACCAGAGCAGTCGACACCATATACATGCTTTGCACCAGCTTTAGCGGCAAACATTGAGAGAATTCCGGTACCGCAGCCGACGTCGAGCACAATTTTGTCCTTGAAAAGATGTTTGCTCTGCAGGATGGCGTTCATGTAAGCCTTGGTGCGCACTGTGTCTTTCAGCATCTCTTCATGTATACCAAAGTGTGAGTATGAATCGAAATAGTAGTCCTTGCTTGTCATCTCTTTAGCATTGTCACTGGCGACTGGAGCAAGCAGAGTCGTTTTAGTCGACATAGGGCACCGGAAAATCACAACTGACCTACTTCTGTATGCATTTTGGTTGGAGCGCAAGATTATATATAGTACATATTACATAAGCCCTCCACCCCACTTTTTATATCACCCTTACCTCATCTTCTCGGTATTTGATTGGCAGTTAGACACGAAAAGGCGGGGGCGTCGAAGTGAAACCGAAGACGAAGGATAATCTAAAGCCAAGGTCGTGGTTGGCAAGTACAACGCAGAGGAGGACGAATTTGTGTTGATGCTGCAGACTGCAGAAGACACACAAGGATTTCACCGGATGTTTTCGGCTAGGCGAAACGACGACATTTTGTACTGAAAAAGGGAACGAACGTAGCAACAGGAGAGTACGGCATCGCTGCAGTACTACAAAGACAGCAACTTTGGAAGGTTACGTGGAGAGATGCATCTGCAGGATGGCATGCTGTCTATTTGCTTTTTAGAGCCCGATGAAATCAAGCGACCGTTCTGTTTTGAGGTAGCTGGTGAGGATTTTTCTTTTTTCTGCTCTGGATCGAACGACGGCGATGCGAGTGCATGGTCTGTCTGTTGCAGAGTTTGTCAGGCGGTGGAAACAGCATTTTCCCGCCATCGGCCACCCTACTCAATTTGCTATCAGTACCAAGCATTAACAGTCGGTGGATGTGTAAAACGGTGCTCGTATACGCACCAGCACGATCGATGCACGGAGCATTCGCAATGTCGCAGAGCTGCGTCGAGTGCTTCACGCGAGCGAATCTCCGGAGGCGATGAAATCAGCTTCTTAGCTCATCGATTTCTAATACCCTATGTGCTCTTCGAGATTTCAGCGAAGTTCATGCAACAGTGACAAAATTAATTGTGGCGCTCGCATACAGCAGCATCAAAAGACCCTGGAAACGACAATGCAAACGGGCTGCAGAGGACAATTTGCCGATCCCACTCGATGTACTTCGCTCGGCTGTATCTTGTCATGTCGAGGAAGACTGTTTACCACTGCAAGCCAAAGTCAACTTCTTTTGTGTTAAACTTATCTTGAAAAAGAGTTTTTAGTTTAATCGCAAAGTGCGGTGGCTGCAAGGTAAAGATCACGAGTGTTTTAATTTTCCGTTGCATCAGGTTACGTGGGAAGAATGTCAAAAGGCGTCTGAATTTTTGCAGATTGTACAGGTCCAGCTACCTGCTGCCAAGTACGACATGCTTACGAGTACGATCAAGTAGATTTATCTACTTATGCCGAAGAGCGCGAAACAAATGCTAATTTGAGCTACTCAAGATATTATTTCAATGTTCACCTATGTACTGTTGAACAGCGAGTTTGATAACCTTATTTCACTTAAAACGTTGTTGACGGATGTATATGGCTCGTCGTCAGAAGAAGTAGGTGGTCACTAAATATTTTGACGCACGCGGTAGACTTTGTCTGCAATGTGAGCATCCCGGCTTTGTGTTCAAGGTTCAGATCACTTTGTTCATTGATGATAACTGGCTGCGTGTTCTGGAATTCAAGGGGGAGTCGATTTACCGATGTGGAGCGGTCGTGGACCATATGTATCCTCATTCCCGCTGTCGGAAATTTTAGCACCCGGATATTTGTTTCAACGTGGCCATTTCAAGATATATTGACTTGAATCAGCGTCGCCTCATCGGCTTGCTCTTGTTCCAGAAAATAGTTATTTTAAGTTCTTGACGCCGAATTATGCATTGTTGAATGAGGCATCGATGCACGCGTACCAGTGCGGTGATGTATTCAGTATGCAAATATTGTTGGCAAATGGTACTATGTTGCTCACGAGTGTGGAAGCAACTTTCGCACTTCATGTCGCAGTTAGTGCGCTCCTTTTTAATGTTATCTCGTACATTCTCCAAGACGGTGCGAAGGTAGAGGCGATTGGTGAATTTGGACGTAGCGCATCCCATGTGGTCGGGGGTTCTTGTATGACGCCTGCAATGGGGAAAACGTCTCTTGGCATGTCGAAAATAGGAAAGGATATTTTTGTGATGCTAAGTGACTTGGATCAAGCAGTCTTGATTGTGAAGAGAGTTCTTGGCTTGTCTTTTTTTGGTTTATCTTCGATGCTACCTGCTTCTATAGCAGCGGCGCGGTAATGTCTGGGGGCCGCTTAATTGTTTCCACTCGTCAGGGGTACCCAGGGCGTCAAGTCGGACTTTAGGGTGCCAATTCAGACGCCGCTGCATCAGGATTAAAAAAGGAAAGTACCGGTGCCGGTGCCTTTTCGCATGTTCGTATAGTATGACCTGGCTGTCTGCATCGACCGCATCTTCTTTGGGGTCTCAAAGTAGCCTCAACAATTTCAAATTGTGATGGATTGCGTTGCAACGGTGTTTGCGATGCTCTTTGCGGTGCGCTTGGTATCCCTAACGATCCCGCTAGACGACCACGACCGTGAACGAGCGCAGGAATGTGCACTTCTGGAGCCGCTACCTCGTCAAGAAGGTTAAACATCACCCTTTGACGGTAAAATAATGCATCGGCGAACTCCTCTCGTATTCGCGCGAGCGTCGCATCAATTGATTGTACTGCCGATGCCGCTGCAGGTGCCCGCGGAGGTTGCACCAACCACCAATGCGGATCAAAATCTTGGAGAATAAGTTGCACCGTTGCCGCTGGAGCTGCTGGTGCCCTGGCGCGGAAGATATGCTTGCATGGGTGACCAAAATTAGAGGTGAACAATCGGTGGCAGTCGCCGCTGTCGTACCGATTCCGATACTGTTTGAATGCTGACTGCAACCCTGCGACCGAGACCTTACCCATGACAGCAGAGAAGGCCGTGCCATAGTGCAGATCGGCGATAGTGCGTTCTTTTGCGATCTGAAACTTGATGGCAGCAAGTTGGCCTTCGCACGCGAGACGACACGCCGAGTCAACCGTTAAGAGATTTGCCGTCGAATTGGCAATCCATTTTTTTAACGCAGAATGCGCACTTCCGGCCCTCGATGTCGTTAAGTATCCGTAATGGCGCTTATTCCTTATAAAAGCCGCGACAAATCGATCTTTGAACACAAGCCAGTTGTTTTCGAGATAGGTCATAACGTGCACTGGGAAGGTCTTGCGCATGTTAGCAAGCCACAGGGCGAAGGATTCCGCAGTCGATGCAATCACAAGGGAGTTCCACTGCTAAGTCAACTCTTTAAAGGCATCAATCGATGTAAAAGCTCTCCGTTGCTTTGCGAGAATGTTCTTTGATATATGCCATCGGCAAAGAAGGCAGTTGGCGTCAGGAAACACGGCATCTAACGCGTTCATTAGCGCCACTTCGCGGTCGGTAACGAGAGTTGATGGGATGACGGAAAATTGCCGAAACACGCGCGCGATCAAGCGGGCTGCCCAGAGATAATCTTCTTCGTTTCTGCTGCCATAAAGCAGTATGCGAATGTAAACGTTTGAGACGTGGCTGTGACCCCCACAACATGCAATAGTGGCAGACCAAAACGATTCGTCTTGTAGGTGAAGTCAAATAACCAGACTTTGCCGGCGGAAAATGAGCTGCAGATTTCCTTCGCCGAGGGAGAGACGATGAAGAGTTTCGTTAGCCGCCGCTGTTTGTCGAAGGTGGAAAAGTACGGTGCATCAATGGAAGCAACAGTCTCCAGGCCGTCAAGCAGTGCGGCAAGGGGTGAGCGACCTGCCAAAATACGTTTGCGTTCAACGTTTTGTATGTTGTAGACATCGCGAGGAATTACCGTGATGCCGTGATCGACACGCATAGCTGTTACGATACGTGTCGGTGCCAGACGAGCGCAACACAAGCTCACGACCTGCTGGCGCTGAGCAGCCGTGAGGGTCCGGCATTTGGGATGCACGGCGCAGTCAGCAAAAGGTTCGTGGTTGTGTTGGTCGTGGTCAATCTCTACCACCCAAGTGTACGTGGTGTCTTCTCCTTTTTTATCTGCAATCGGCAGATCTTAACGGCAACTTGGCAACCGGTGAGCCGGCTCCCGCGCACGCGTTTTCGTTGGTGGTGTTCGGCTGGAGAACTGGCTTTACCATAGCAAGAGCACTGTAAACAAACAGCCTTGATAGCGCCGTCGGGACGATTACCAACTTTTCGCGTACGCCTCTCGGTCAAAACAAAGCCTTCTTGCTGTGTTGCGCAATCCACTGCCGCGCGAGCAGCATCCAAGGTGGCCCAGGTACGCTCTGTAAGGTCTCCAAGTTTCATGATGGAGACTGTTAAGTTTTGGAAGATAAATTGACGTCGAAAAACTTGCTGTAGCCAATCAACGTTTATAATATTAATTAAAGGGGGTTCTAACTTTGTATCTGATAGGTAAGGGGTGCTATCAAAAGCGTTATCCTACATGGGCTACGTTGTTGTATAGGATCTACTGGGAAACTGAACGACAGACTGGTTCAATTAATCCACTATATGTAAGCGGTACATCCGCTGATTACTTCAACAAAAATAAGAAAAACTTTGTCGATGATTGGTATTAAGGTGGTGTGACAATCTCCCGAGTTACAGCGGCTTGACGAACTAACTAATTGACTTAGATAGCACCGCGGTTGCCTGACTTCTTCTGAGCGCGCGGAGCATTGCTTCCCTTCGCTCCCTTGCTGGCGTGCTCAGCCTTGCTCGTCGCCTTCTTGGCCTTGCTACGGTCTTTAGCCTCTTTTAGAGCAGCTCGAGCAGCAGCACGGACCTCCGGCTTCTGGTTGCGCTTTTTGCGAATCTGTCCGCAGTGAGAAATCCAGGAAGGAGTCAGACACAACTGCAACAAGGTAGACCAAAGGACATAACTTACGTCATCAGCCGAGACACCAACAATAGCACGCTGGATCTTTGTGGTCTTGCGAGCGCGACGACGAGTGATCTCCTCAACCTGTTTGTGAAGCACTCATGTAAGATTAGCGTTTCGTTTTGAAATGCTTTGATAATTTTAGATACATACTTTGAGTTTCTTGTTCATACGGCGCCAACCAAGCGTCCAAACAATCTTGGTGGCCTTCTTGCGCTGCAGAAAAAGCGATTTGCTTTTCGCGTTGATGAACACGTAGGCGGATCCATCACGACGAATGTAACGCGAGCCGTGGCCAGGGTAGATGCGACTCTCGCTGAACGAGCACGTCTCGGTCCTAAGGCCAAAACGAGCCACAGTCATTAGTTTCACTTGCTACTAGTTGTTTTAATGTTTGCTGCCACAATGGTTTGATGTCGAGCAATAGCGAGAGAGCACATGACTAGTGAAGGCGCTAAAGGTTTCAATAGCTACGATAATCTGTGTGCAACAGGAGTCACGCGTCCGCTTTATCAAAATATTTGAAACGGTCTCGGCGTATGTACATCTTTCTCGCTCCAGCATAATCATCATGTGTGTAATTATAGAAGTGACGGCCACTTACTTGATCACCATTTTGCCTCAGTCTTCTCGGGAGAATTTATGCCTATCAACTGCAGAATCAAGAAAGGGAGTCCCTACATTGCTAAAGCTACTTAACTGTTGCTGCTCTGAATTGGCTGGCTAGAATACGTTTACTTAATTTTGTTACTTCTCGATAAGCCTTTTTTTATTAATATGAAGCCTTGTTGTCGTAAATGCACAATTTAGGTTGAAGAATCACTACCGGTATTAGCTTGAGTTTATAGTAAAACAATGCGCCACACTCGCTTGGCACTCCAAGCCCGAGCTGTTCAATTATCTCGCAGACTGAGCTCTACCTCTAATCTTACACTTGTTCAAACGGTGCAGTCGTCTCCCTATGCTCAAACGCACACAACCAGCAACGTTGTAAATTTTGGCCTCGGGCAGCCCTCTGCCTCTTTGCTGCCTTTAAACTTGTTTCGTGACGCTGCATTGAATCGCTTTAAGCCGACTCAAGACCCATTAGTACTGCAGTACGGAACGGCCAAAGGTTTTGCTGGCTTAAGAGAGGAGATTGCTAACCTTACGGCTGGTAAAGGGACCGTTGCAATGGTGGCAGCAACGACTGAGATGTGACTGACTGACGCATTGATGTTGCACAGGGGTCACAGCTTCGAAGAGTGTCGATCCAGAGATGCTAATGGTGACGGCGGGTAATTCCCAAGCGATATCCCACGCTGCCATGGCATTCTCCAAGACCAATAAGCATGTGTTTGTGGAGGACCCGACCTATTTCTTGGCGCATGATATTTTTCGAGAGCTTGGACTGGAATTGAAGGGTATTAGTGCTGAAAAGGACGGGATTAATGTAAGGACTGCATAGTTGAAGACATTGGTAGTAGTAGTTGGCTCATGGGGGTTTACTATCTATAAAGCTGGACGTGTTGGAAGCAGAGCTGGCCGCGGGAAATGTCCCGGCATTTCTGTACACGGTTCCGTTCTTCCATAATCCTACAGGAAATGTGATGTCGCCCACCCGTTGCAAGCGCCTGGTTGCTCTTGCGCAAAAATACGGGTTTCATATCATATCTGACGAACCTTACAACTTGCTCCGCTTCGACGGCGATGCACTGCTTTCACTTGCATCATATGACAACTCCGGTTTAGTTGTTTCGCTAGGAAGCTTTTCAAAAATCCTCGCTCCAGGCCTTCGCCTCGGTAAGAAGTCAGCGTGTACACATATTTCCAAGAGTCTTTAATATTTATCATCAGACTAGGAGAGTGACTAACGAAATTGTATTTTTCACCGAGGCTGGGCACAAAGCAGTATCGAGACCATCAAAACACTCTCCACCATAGGTGCACTTCGTAGCGGTGGCGGCCAAAATCCCATTACTGCAGCCCTCGTTCACACTGGTAAGCGTCATTCTTGCTGTTCAGGCTTAGCCTTAAACAGCTCGTTGACTAAAATAGTTGCTTGTCATACCTAATGGCTGTCGTTCATACGAGCAGTGCTGGAGCAGAACAAGTTGTTCCCGCACATCAACGAGTTAAAAAAGGTTTTGCAAGCACGCAAGACCACCATGTGCAACGCATTGCATGCGCACTGCCCAGACTTAGATTTCACCGAGCCGTCCGGTGGATACTTCGTGTGGGTCCACTTGCCGAATGGTGTGCATGCTGAACAACTGCTGAATGAGGCGGTGACCCGTCACGGCTTAGCTTTCACACCCGGCACCCGCTGCTCACTGGGTGGCAATACAATCAATGCGACTGTGACTCGCTGCGCACGCCTATCGTTCGCCTTTTACGACGAAGATGAAATTTGCACGGGTATACAGCGGCTGCAAAGAGCCCTCACCAGCTCGAAATAGTCGAAAACTAATATTGTGCTTGCAATCTGTTATGGCTAAAGTCGCACGTAAGTGAGCACTTCGCTTCCAAAAAAGCTTATACTGCTTGTAGTCTGCTGCCACAGATATGGTGATGGCTTCAGATCGACCTGACGAATAAAGATCATCGTAGTCATGTCTAGAAGTATACTCTTAAATAACGTCCAAGTTTTGGACCTTTTGAGGGACCTTCTTGATACCAATGATCGCGGTGATAAAAATACGACCTACGCGAGGTCACTGCACCGCAAAACCCCCCGAAATGGAAGACATTACTCATTTTGCTGTAATTAACCCAATCTTTTTTCTCTTGAGATTATTTTGTAAAAGAAACTAAACTTTTGGCACTTAAGCAAGTGAACGGGCACCCAACGCGACAAAATTTGGCGCCAGGCATGGCACAATATCGCACCAAGGGCCAAATTTTCGCGCGCAACGCCATCTTTGAGAATGCGGAGGCAGCCATTTTGGTCCCGACCGGGACCAACAGGACAAACGCTGCGCTGCCCTGGCAGACGATTCCGCAGCAGTTTTCCCCGAGCTACCCATGTAAATTTGAGCTCGGGATCTAACGGCCACATTTTCGGACACGAAGATCATGATATCGCTGGGTTCGGCTTCACGTGTACATCGAAACTCGGCAACCTTCGCGACTTCAAGACAGTCCGTAATGCTGGGATAAGCTTTCAGTGTACCGATTGGGATCTTTGTACGAAATTGGGGGGAGAATCTGAGACCATTTGTGGCCGCAAATTCAAAATCCAACCGTATTCGAAGCACTCCCATTGGTACTACGTAGAACTGCGACACTTTACTGACGACGCGACAAACGGCATCATCCATGACTGGATTATCAGCCAAGGCACAACTCCGGTGTTTAATGCGTCGGCTCATACAGTCAGAGTTCTTCGCTCTCGCAGTCGGCGGGTATTCTGTTACCAAAAGTCACATCCAGCGTCAGTGATGCTAACCAATCCAATTTACTGGTTAAGGCTACACAGTGGTGCATTAGCGTAATCGCCCCTTTAACAGCGTCATCCCGCCTTTTGTTATGGAATATCAGGCCTAGGGGCACCAGGCTCGCAAACATACGACGAAGCTGGCAACAAACCGCCTGCGTTTGATGACAAGAGTGACGCCAGCGATAGTGCTGCGATGGTCAATGACTCCTCGTCGGAAGAGAACCACAAAGTCGGGATCAATCTGACAAGAAGAGTTATCAATGCAGCTTTTAAGGAAGAACTCGAATGCGCGATTGTGGCTACTCAAACGTCAATTTGGCCTCACGACAGCTCGGCCATCTTTCCAGTAGGTGCAACTCAAGTCACGGACTGTACACTAAACCGCATTAAACAAGCAAAGTGTATAGTCTTCGACACTTTTGTAGATCCAGCGGTAGATCTGCGCCGCCGCCTCCTTCAAAACGAGTACCGAATGGTTGCTTCGGTCGACTCGTATGAATGGCTGAGTAATGGTCTAGGTGTTTTCATATCACCAAACCAAAATATCATTATATGGGACAAATCGACAAGCCCGCCACAATCTGTAGCCTAGTACCGGAGGGGACAGGACGAGTCCAGAATGCGACAATTCGATTAGGCAACGCCGAACTAATATCACTTCAGGAAATGTGCGCAGCTATTGAAAACTATTGGACTCATTCTGCTAGCTGACTGACCCAGATATGTTGATAGCGTCAGTGCAGTGTAACCCGGTCTTTACCGTCTCCTACCAGACACCACGGCGAAGAAAGATTTCCACCACGCTTGCCCCGAGGCGTTTAGGCACGCAGTCCTTCGCGAGATATTCGCGCAACCTTGTACACCAGACGAGAAATATGGTGTATGGCCTCACCCACTCTGGATACTATGGGATGACACAACCCTTGCCAACATAATAATGCCACCCTTAATGGACCGCATTTTACCAGGGACTCTCCTAATAAACCTTCGCTCTACAATTGAGTACCTCCAAACCAAGGCTACTTCGGTGTCCCACTAGTCTCTAACGGGAAATGAACCTTGAGAGGGTCCTCTCTGAACGCGAACTGCTTGAATAACGTTACAAAACGTACCTTGAACTTCTTTTCGAACAATTACCACATTTTTGGTTTGCAAGAGACAAAGTTTACGGGTATAAAAAGCTTCTGAGGGAAAAACCACAACTGTAGTTGGCCAAGTTCTCGGGGCACAATGGAATGGGCTTGCTACTCTCGCCTTCCTGTTCCATACGCAACTTTCACGACGCCACACACCAGCATGTCTCAGCAAATCGGTATAAATAAGAATAACAACACACCATCAACAAAATGCCAATACCAAGCGCGATACTTGCTAGTGTGGATCACTTTAAACTTCGTCGAGGCCTAAGGTTACGAAATCCACGCTCCGGTCCAGCCGAGCCAGCGATCGGATTCTTTAAGCCCTTCCACACACCTTCAATGAGAACTCTCAGCCCCTTGTGCTCAGCTAAATACACTTATTTTCAGTCAACTCGACCAAGCAAAACGAAATGATCGAAACCGAGTCCAAGGTCAAGGGGCTTTGTTGGCCTAGGTGACCACCTTTTGTTTAGTCGACGCGTGGCGGCTTCAGCATCCAGATGATCAAGTACCACCAGCTCTGACAGCAGCTTTCAAACTGACCATGTCTTGGTCAGCTTTAGACTTTTTCATTTGGCAATGCAAGACGTACATCATAACTTCCGAGGCTTAGAAGAAAAAGGGGATTATGCTGGGATTTTGTTTCAATTTGCTACTTTCTGCTACAAGCCTTCTTCTCGGGCCCCATGGAAAATTCATTTCTGGGTCATCCGGCTCCAAGAAGCAAAAGAATACGTGAACAACTCGCTTTGTTAGCCCACAGATTCCTTCCGGAACCCCAGCAGAGACTCCTATAGTTTTGGCTGTCTTCTCGATGAACACAAGAAAAAAAATTCGATCTTTCGTCCGGAAATCTTTCGATCCAAAAAGGAGGAGCGCCAATGGACGCTTGAAGACCTTCACCCTAGAGTGAATGTGCAACAACACGACCAGCAGTTGAAGACTACTTTGTACAGCTTGCGGCCACCAATGCCAAGCTTGAGTCAAAGCTCGATGAGCAATGCCACTATGCGTCTAAGCAGAAGTTTACCTCGGACGGTAAACACACAACGCATTGCTCTAAGTACTTCTTTGGCCACCCTAAGCTACCCATCATTGTGAAGTCAGCGGAAGAACTCGAGCCACATTGCAAGATCTTCTTTTCGTATCGGTTTGGTGTTAACTGCTCCCCGTCGAAGGCGTTCGGTCACGTTAAGCCCGATTAGAACAGAATAAGGCTTTCCTAATAGCATACCAAGGTCTAACTGACGCCAAAGGACCAGGCTTACTTGGACAGGCCCTTTACGGCAAACGAGTTCTAATAAGCCCTGTCGCATACTTTGACTGGAAAAACCCTTGGACCTGACGGCCTCCCTGTCGAGTATAACTAGATCAATCCTTTTCTTTGGAGCCGCATACTGGAAGTAGTATACGCGGCTCAGCTTCAACTCGGTCAGATGACCAAATTTCAGCAACGTGCTTCGAGTTCCTTGCTACGCATCTCGAGGTTCCTCGCAACTACCTACCAATCACGCTCCTGAATGTGGATGACAAGCTCGGACCCGAAATCGTTGCCCATCTTCCTGGTTTAATTCTTAGCAGCCTCTGGAATTCATACCAGTATGAGTTTGTTCCAGGAAGGGATGTCTGCCACGCGCCATAAAGGTCTCAAGCCTTAGCCCAATTGTTCGGCAAAAGTAGCTCACTAGCCGGTGTGAACTTGCTCGACTTCGCCAAAGCTTTCAATAGTGTCGTTTGCAAAGCTCTTAAAATGACTTTGGATTCGGCGACACGCTCCAGCGATGGATCTACTTCTAATTACCCCAAATCAACGGTCGACCATTGAGTTCGCTTGAACTTGGTACGTGGGTTCGACCGGAAATACTTCTCTCTTCAGCACTCTTTTTGCTTTTTATTGAACTTCTGTTGGAATTGTTGTTGGTGAAACTAAAGGATTACGGTCTACGTAGTGGGAATTCAACAAACGTGGTGATCAACTTTGCCGATGATTATACTGGACTTCTTTCCGGCCTCAAGCATGCCAATTTTTTAGCCAGGTAGAAGACCTTTGTGTGAACGCCTCAACAACGACAAAGCGGTGATACTTTCTCTTCACCATTAGTCAGCTGAGAACGAGCTTTTGCTCCTGTCCTTTGCTGAGCTGAAATAAATTGAGGGAGAAAACACAGGATGTGCTAAGCTGTTGGGCATACTACAAGGCCCGAGTCTCAGTGATCCTGATCGACTTCAGCACTTAATATCTGGCTTCACCGGACACGTACACTACATAGGCAAGTGGTGATACTTCTCTTCATTATTCTGCCAACACTGTGGTATTTGGCTAGCGTTTGTCATGTCCCTTCAACTGGTTTTCAAGACCAGCTAATGCAACTCATATCGCGCTTTCTTTGCCGATTCAAGGCCTTCTACAATTTACCTGATTTCTTCCTCCGCGCAAAGATGAATTGGGTCTCACTTTTGTCCCCAATATGATACAAAGCGTACAGCTGCACATGATATGCGAGGTGGCCATAATCGAAAGAACTTTCCCAGGGAAGTCATTCTCTTCTGGGAAGCTCCAGTTATCCGTCTATTGGACCAAGTCGTAGCTTCTTGGGTGACGGGTTTTGACATACTGTATGCCTCTGTGACTACCAGCCCGAACTACGCGGTCTCCCGACGGTCTACTCGCTGCGCGGCCTTGAAACTACATTGGTATTTTGTGCTAATCTCGGGGCATACCCGCTTTCGAGCAAAAGTCACTCGACTCCAAGTCATGTTTGACAAGGTTACAAAACCAGTATCGGACAACGTGAACATCGCCTACAGCTATCGTGGCTGTACACTAACAGGAACCTCACGGCCACTAGACTTGATAACCTCCCTGTCCAACAACGGTACCCCCTTTATGGATATGTTTCAGGTTTGTGAGCCACCGGTGACTGAATAGAGACTATCGCGATTTCTAAGCCAACTTGCTACGGTGAAAATTATTAACGTGCACTTCGGTTCAAATGTCTTGGACGGAGCTGATCGTCTTCTAAATTCGCTTGCCGATCATGGCCGATCCAAGCAGTGCAACACCACGTAGCATTCCACGCATGGATTTCGACATCTATGCAATTGCTGAGCTCAATGTGGCTCGTATCCGAAACGCAATATCCGGCTGCCGATTGCCGGACTTGCCGCTGCCCGCCTTGGTATGGAAAGAGGCATTCCCAAATCGATGTAGCGCCGAGACATCAAGACGGGAAGCACGTACTACCCGTCTTCTTGAATCTACTCTACAGACTTCAGCACAACGTGTTCTACGCCTTCAGCATCTTCAAGAATTTGGCGTTTGCGCCACCACGACTGCAGTGTGCTTGAGACCGCTCCGTATTACTTTTGGTACTGTGAGTTTGCGGTCAACATTTGAAAAAATTGGCTCGCCACTTTTCAAGAGCTATTCTCAACCGAACTCGAATGGGAAACGGAGCTGTGGTTAAACGTCGAGCCTACAATCTCGATACGCAACAGTCTCTTTGCGATTTCTTAAATAGTTCGAATTGTAATTCTATGCTACTAGTGGACGATGTTCGTTTCCACGAGCTCCCGGCCAACCTGAGAATTGTTAAAGCCCGAATCAAGGCGGTAGTTGAATAACAAGCCACTCGTTACTTCCAAGACCTCCTCACCAAAACGTTCAACCACTCTGGACTTTAGTGGCGCCATCTACTGGACTTGATGGACACTATAAGAATCTTTTCGCTACCGCCACAAACTGTCTATCCACCTTGGCCTCCACTGGAGCAGACAACATGTAACCTTACTCAACGCGACTAAGCATCTTGACTGCTATGGAGTGTTCCTGACAAACACGGACATTGAGATCGAGTACAACCTCGTTTATCGGTCGTCCTCCACAAGTTTCGACTTTCGCGTTACTACTTCACTTAGATATTTAGCCTGTAAACCTGAGCAATTAAGTAAGATAAACGACGGTAGCTAGGCAATTTGCTGGATAGAAGCGAGATGGATTTTCTTTATCTACTGAACGAGCTTGGCGTCTATGTGATCTTTGGTCTTCTTTCATTAAGTAATGTTTTCATCGAAACTTTTGAGTCGGAATGCTATAAAGAGTGAGCAATTTTTAGTATGACGTATGCGATGAATTAGTAGTTGACAAATTACGTCTCAATGACAGATGTTAAAAATTAAAGTGGGATTTGTTTACAAAAGATCATATTGAATAACAACGGACTCAAACCGCTAGTATTATAATCATGATACGCGGCGAAACCGAGACTTTATTAATACTAACCGGTCGGCTCGACCGAATGTTTTTTCTGCTGGACGATACGGTAGAATGCCACCACACTCTCCGATGCCCTGATCCACCAATCACACTTGGGTCAGACCCAACTTACAACTCATGCATGCAATACACACCTCTGACATGCCTCGGAACACGCAAAGTATTGCTCTTCGTTGAGCAAACCTGTACAGAAAGTGATCCTTAGGACACTTGGCATATGCTAATGATGTAAGTGGCACCAACCATTGGTTATGCAAGTCAAGACTCCGTCACTCGTGCTAGACCGCGCAGTGGTAATCCAAGAGACAGCTTCCTGTTATTCAAAAGCAATTAATAAATTAAAATAAAATTCAATGCTCGTCACGGTATACTGCTTCGATACCTCTTCTTCAGCTGTTGTCGGGTCCAAGTACAAGTTGCCGTCAATAGAAATGCTGCACGAGGTCGCTGTAACGACTGAAAGCATGGGAACGCCCGCATCCATCAGCGCCAAACTTACTGAGTTAATCACCACTGCAAGAAGGTACAGACACAAAATTGCCACGCAAAGGTTAAGGAACATCTTTTCAGCATCATCCGCAATTAAGTCAATGCACCACGCAAATTGACACATGCAGCAAAAAAAGACATTCGTGAAATGATATAGATCCATCGTCCTCGATAACTTGCACAACGATGCTGATAATGGCGCGCGGGAAATTGTCAGTCAACACGACGGGCGTGAAAGTTTCACGAATGATCTGCTCGTACTCCTTCTCCTTAGATGCTGCAAATAGTAGCAAATAATTGCTTTTGTGAAAAGACGAAGAACCGCTATATCCAGTGTCACGCACTCATGACGCCTTTTTCAAGCTTGAAACACACGTCCAGCGCGGCCTTGTCCGCTTTCTCGACACGCCAATTGCGCGCCTGACCAGGGCCGTACACCGCCGCCAGTACGGTACTCCTGCCTTGTGACATGCGCGCGGAACCATCGGCTCGGAAAAGCGCACCTTGTTCGGATGCAAACGGTCTCAGCTCGTTACCGGCGCGGCCGTCCCGACGCTGCTGAGTAATCCCCATTATCAAGTATGGCTTTGGTTTTGACCACTCACCTAATTCCTTCGTTAGTCAATCAATTAAACGATACGATTATGTGGTAGCGCCGATATATTGTTACGGTACTTTTTCGATATTTTATGAACAATCTATCCTATCAAGTACCGCTGCTGCGCAAAACCTCAAACTACCCAAGAAAAATAGCAAGCTTCATTTACTGTATCGATATTAGTGGTACTATTCAATGAAGTGTTAAAGTACGATTTGTGTGTGGTATCCAACCTGACAACGTCTGTACTGCGCGGTCAAGTCATACGCAACAGTAATGTGTTTTTCGAATGACAGTTGCCAGTGTGAGCGCATTCGCTCTTCTCGTGAGCTATACAAATGGCTGGTGATGACTGGATTCTTTAACAGAAATACCTTCAGATACGTCAAAGCGATCCATAATTTGCTAAATTTCTAGGCAATTTCAGAGGTTAGTGACCAGACAAAGCCTAAAAAGCTGTATGCTTTAATATAATTAATAGGGCCAACACTGTCAGTACATCTTCTCGTCGCTCGGATCGAAGCCGCTGTTAAGCGCTGCACGAAATTCGTCATTTGCACGCAACAGCTCTGCAATGCGGTCGTAACGCTCCGGATCCTTGCGAATCAGGAAAATAAAACACTCGGTGTCCAACTTGCCCTTCACCATGGCCAGCTCCATTGCCTTCTTAGTCTACAGCAAAAGTTACGCGAAAGGCCCTCAAGTCACTACCCCTTTTATGGTCAAATAGTGCAGGTACCATCCGTACCATGGAGTGTATGTACTCGACCACGAGATCCTCCATGAGCTCAGCCGTTTCATCCAGCGGCTCAGACTCGTCCCCAAAGCCGAATAGCATATGCTTTACTGCAAATGACCAAAGTAGCATGATTTCAAATGACAAGTTAGATTCTATTTGTAACAAAACGTACTGCTTTCAACCAGTTCTCCGCGCTCATATGGCTTCAGCTGTGCTGTCTGGACCGGGTACGCTTCGACGGAAGAATCGTTTGCCGCCACTTCTGCCCCAGCATCAGTACCAAATCGCTCGGACGTGAATATGCTGGTCTTAGATGCAGGACCTACGTCGCTACATTTGCGTTTGCGCGACTTGGGTGGTGCTTTCTTCTTGGTCGTAGAATCCGCAGTTTTACTCATAGTGGTTTAATTTTAGTTTTTGTAGTAGATGTAGCAATTATCATAAATATCATTTTGCTTAGTTTTGGCCAAGTGTCATGGGGAACAAGTCGTCGGTCAGGAAGTCCATACATGCTGATGTCTCGAGCGCTGCACCAAGGATGTCAACCGCTAGCTCCACATCTCGAGTGGTGCCTAATAATCAACAGCCACGCACGCCACTTACAACCCCTTCGCTTAAATTGTCAGCAGCAAATCTTGTTAGCATTCGTCCGGTAGAGCAGGCGTCACGAACACGCACACCATTGGATCAAAAGTAAGGAGCGGTTTGGCACTAGTTGAAGGAGTAGCTTGCATTGAAGTCACATAACTCTTTTTGTGTCAAGAATCACAATTGCAATGAAGGAACGCTGGCACGAGCGATCCCAGCAAGTTCAAGAAAAGGAAAAGTAGTAGCTTTCTTTAATCTAAGGTTTATTTGTGCCTCATCGTGCTAAATGCGAGTTGTTATCATTGTGCAAATTGAAGTCAACTTACACGAATATTGCTGAAGCTACCGCAGGCCGCCGTCTGTATCGGCATCATCATTTGCCGTTTCAAGCTTGTAGATTGTTTACTTATTTAATTTATCGTGTAGGTGGCTTTTAACAGTGTGCGCTCAATGTTTCAAGCGAATAAAAAGGAGCAGAAAGGCTTCATTGATTTCAACGACTTGTATCGAGTCTTTCAGCAGCTGGATGCAAATTTCTCTGCCGAAGAGATCAGCCAGGTTTTTAAAGAATCGGATATGATGGAGAACGGCAAGCTCAACTTTAACGAGTTTCTCTTGTGTCTTGCAATAGGGTGTGTCCTTCATGTAAGATCTTCATGTCCTACTTGCCGTGAGTTTGTGACTTACATTGGGCGATTACCTGAACATGCAGAGAATTCCCATTTTAGAAAACGTTCAGGAACAACGTAGCATTCTTGGCGCTCCCATGTAAGGATTTCGTACTTCAATCAAGTCGTATTATTATAATCTATGGAGTATAAGCAAGAATGATGTAATAGAATTGCATCAAGTCAAGCAATACTGTTTGGAGAGGTGTATCTGTGTGGCTGAAGAAAATTGTAGACTTGTCTGAACCTCTGTTTTAGGGCAACACATTGCGTTGTGCATTCCAACTTGCCATCGACGCTTTTTTATGGTTTGATGTCGATGGCGATGGCGTCATCAATCGGTGAGTCCCACTGTTTTTTACTGGATATCATGCAATTGTGGATGATCTTTGCGATTGTGCAGCACTAAAGTGTCAGCAAAGTTACAACAGTCAATGGCGCTCCACTCTCCAACGAGGAAAATGTCCGCTGAAACTCGTTGCATAGGTAAAAAGCACTCTTTGGTTGTATGAATAGCTCGTTTTTAAACCTATTTTGCCAGACACATACAATGCCTCCACCAGTCAAGCCATTTGGGAGCAGCGTTTTGCGGAAATGGATTGGAATGGCGACGGTACGATTCACTTTAAAGAGTTTCTCATGGCCTTTGAGTTTTGGGTAGGCCTCGAAGACGAAGTGCTTAGTTAAATGTTTACTAAAAAAAGTGCCAATCTTGGTACCCGTCTGATTGCTTAGCAAGAATTGGAGGTAGGATAATTGAGCAAAATTTACTAATCAGTTTAACAAGGTTATCAAAGTAGCACTTTTAATACAATAGTCCGTAGCATTTCATAATCGCGAAAAAGCATTCGTTAGGTTTAAATATGTTGACCGCTTGATTGTTAATCATCAGGATTGCAAGGCAAGTAAGTGATTACTAAAGCGCCATTTGGGGGTAACATGTAAGCGAAGAGCTCACTTCACGCGCATCGAAACACTCTTCGAGGTCGCTTTGGAATCGGATTGGGCAGGGCTGACACCAGAGCGTCGCTAGGCAGCTGCGGCACATGTTCCAGCAGGGTCCACGGGTCGACCGGGGAGTACTCTGGTCTTTGATCTTTTGAGGCAGCACCACTTGGAATTGATGGCGCAGTGCGACGGATATGTACATTTGCTGTCCCAAACATGTTCATTGGACGCGGCAGCACTGACCAAACTCGTCGCTTCAGTTCATTAGGAAGCTGCAAAGCTTCCACAAGTTCCTGAGATTAACAAATATGCAAGCCAATTAACAAGCCATTCAGCGCAAATCAACTATAAATACGTACAAATTGTCTGTCGTGGAGGACAGACGCATTAACAATAGGAATGAGGTCTAGAATCCAGCTGAAAAGCGACAGTCCCGGACCCGTAGACACAACCGTCGTTCCTAGTAGCGCAAAAAGTGTCTTGACAATTCGATCACGGTAGGAAATGGTCAAAACAGCATGTTTGCTTGGCCCAATCACACCCACAAGCTGTAAACGCACTGCCAATTTGCAACGAAGGCGGCGCTGAAAAAGAGCGTTTTCATATCTTGATTCACTATAATCAGATTGAGGCTGCTTGTCATATATCGTACAGCCTTCGTACAGCCACTCAAGTTGAGAAGCCAATGACATCATGTAGCGCGGCAAAAATGCGTTTCCAGGAGGAGTGCACATGATCCCTCCCACAAGATGAATGACCGACGTTGTGTTGAGCTGTCGTGCAAATTTGTCCAGATGAGTGTGCTTGACATCATCTTCAAGAATCTGGAGGATCTTAGCAATTACGGAACCCATAGCGCGCCTCGAAATGCTGCATACAGTGGCAGCATACAAAGATGCCACCGCCGCGTCTTGTGCCTCCCGCGCTGCCTCGAGCATTCGAGCTTCACACGGGGTCAACGAGCTCTTCAAGGCTGCAACAGTCATAGTAAGCGCTGGGCTTAAAGCCCTTTTCTTCACGCCATCGTTCAGACCTGGTGTACCACCGCAAGGCTTAATATCATTCATGTCTCCGTGGTGTGCAAGGTGCGGCGTTCCATAAAGCTTTGGCGTCGCAAGTGGTGAAGACGACGAGAGCGTCGTAATTGTTGCTGATGTCGTCTGAGGCACTGATGTCGAAGAAGGCAATGACAGCGAAATTGATCCGATCCCGATAGGTGGTCGCGAGCTGCGTTTAAGAGTGCGCAGGACGATGAGACTCGACAAAATCTCCGTGGCACTACTGGACTCGTCAAACCCCAGCTCAAGCTCCAAAGCATCCTCAGTGACATCGTCTTCACCATCAGAAATATTACTACTCAATAAATTACCACCAAACGACACCACTTTATCGGCCTGGCTACTGAAAGATGTTCTGCTACCAGCAAAACCGTTTCCAGCAGCTGCCACAGCTTCTTCGCAACTATCCGATGCGAGTCGCTTAGTCAAACGCGTCGAAAGCTCGGCTTGCGGTGCTTTTCGTTTGTTAAAATCTCCCGACTGCTGTGGTATTTGCGGCTGCTGCGGCCGTGTGCCACGCTTTGAACGCTTCACTTTCTGCTGTTGTCGGCTCATTTGCAAGTCTAGATAAATAGAGCCTCCACGATGCAGTGTCCATACATTCATTTGGTCAATAATCTGATCCACTTTCAACAACTGAACCTGTCCATTGTTATCCTCTGCTGGCGATGAAGGGGGTCGAAAGAAGTGCGTGAGCAACACAGCTGTGTGCCATTGCTTCTTATGATAAACCGGAAGAATGTGCTTTTCACGGGCCTCTTTTGTGTCATGAAAGATTATGTCACGAACGATCCCGTCGGACGTCAGATTAAACAAGGTGGCACTAGCCAAAATGCCACGTTCTTCACGTTTGCGAAGTAAAAAGTTGTCTTCCATCTGATACGAGATCTGGCACAAAAGAAAGCACAACGGGAACATCAAGCAGGCCGGGACCTGGGAGCGCAAAAAGCGCAGATGATATTTAGTCTAGTGTCGTAAAATACAGGATTTGTCAGAGGGGATTACGAAAAAATGTGCAAACAATACCCACTCACTCACCAATGGTTCGTCGAACATGACCAACTTTTGTGAGTCAAGCAGCAAATTCTGTGGGGGCTCAGAGAACAGCTGGAATACAAGTGCCATCGCGAGCAGCTGTGTCGGTAAATTTGGTGGTGGGTCACGCGAAGCACGGCGCTATCATGGCAATCGACAAGACGAAGAGTGAGTCGTGACCAACAAACGGCAAAATATATACGAAACAGTACCAGTCGAGGAAAGAGCGGTACAAGCACCAATCGGAGCACTTGAGACAAGTCTAAGACTTTATGCACTACTAGTGACACGAGAAAGCTTTTGAGCCCGTACTGAAGTCGGTCCAGGCGACCTTTCTGGTTGAGCAAAAAAGCATCCTTGCTGTTGTCGACATTCAAAAAGGGATTTCGAGAGCGTTTGGGTGTATCGCTACCAGCAAATCCTGGTAGTACTTCTTTTTGAAGCCAAACCACCAAAGTGTTGGAAAACTTTTCGTGAAATTCTTCACCGTTATCAGGATGCTGTTCTACGACTTCCCGAATGAGACGCACGCAAAGGTGCACATAGTGCGGAGTGGTAATGGGTCGCTTGCAGTTCGACTTGATTCGTGCCGAAATGTTGGCCATCCATTTGTCCATGACTTCGCTAAGCACTGCTCGAAAAAAGAATACGTAGTTAGGCGTACGCCGCTCCCGTGTCGCATTTGCACTTGTTGAGCCCACAGAAGAAGAAGTCATGCTCATATTGATTGAGTTGACAGCAAAGTCGATGGCGCTATCACGGCACTTGGCTTCGGCAGCAGAACTTGCTTCGCCCACAACTTCTTGCCATGATAAACTCGCGTAATTGGATTCAAAAGTTACCGTAGACTCGGTTGAAGCTGCATCCTGATTTAAACTGTTGGGACTGTGTAATGGAGTACTACTTCCAGCACCAGAACTCGTGGAAATCTGTTTTCCTTCGAAACTAGACCCTTCAAAAGGACGCGCTTGCAAGGCCTTAAAAGACTTTGCAAGTGCGCTCTTTAACTCCGAAGGAAGAACTTCACGCGGTGGTGGGATGCGCACAATGGGGTTCGTAGTCTCAAGTGACAACTCTTTCTTGAGGTTTCCATTTGCTCCAGTACCATTTGCGTTGGCACTCATGCCATTGACAGTACCTCCAGCGGATGCCGCATCTTGATTTTTTCTCGCAGTTTCTGCTATCGGTTTAAGAAGCGCAAATGGCAAGTCCAATTTGGCAATTTCTTTCTTCTTAATGTGCGCATAGTACATTTTACAAAAAAAATGAGCCACGTTGCCGGCTTTGTCATCTGCATGCTTTGGAATCCGATGAAAGCGATCCACGAACGACTGCAGCAAAAACGGAATTTGATCCGTGGCGCAGAACGCCAATTCATGTCTTTCAATCATTGCCAACACAACATTTTTTACCAGATAGCAAGGAGATCGCCGTAAAAAGTGCACAAGAACTTCAAGAAGAGCCAAGACGTCCACAATTTCAAGAATAAGGCAGACAAGTCGCATCACATGTTCCACACTACCAAAGTCGGAAAATCGGAAAAACGTTGTCTCTTCATAAATTTTGTGTAAGAACCAGAGTGTGAACCGTCCTTTGTCGTGGCCACACATGGTTTTGACAGCTGACACCAATTCGCCCACTTTACCCTGATACTCAATTTCTTTCATTACCCGACTGCTATCCCCTGATGTGACGCTTCCAGCTGCAGAAGTTGCAGTCCCAGCTTTAGGCGTGCTAACCATGGGTGTATCATTTGCGTGGCCGTGCGTGTGAAACACGTATATACAAAGGGATTGCGCCCGCTCAAGTGTTTTTGAATGATTTAAATGTTCCCGACGAAGTTCCATGACTTCAAGCCAGCGCAAGAGCATCAATTCAGCATCGTAACTATCGTCTGGCAGCATTGGCACGCACGTAGGCAACGGAAATGTACTTCGCGGAAGTTGCCAAAGGTACAGCTTCAGTCGGTCGTTCAAAGAAATCAGATTTATATCGTTTGACTTGTATCCTCGACCTGGCGAACACTCGATGTTGTACGCTGTGTGTACTACCGGTGCTGACTCTTTTCGCTTGGCCGTGCCAGTGCTGCCTCCAGCTTCAGTGGCTAGGGTGAGCAATGGACTGTTGTCCATCATAGCTCCTGCTTCAATAGAAGACGATGCAAAATTTATAAAACTGGCCACACAAAACAACCGACGCCGAACCAGGAGACAAAAAAGTTCGATCACCTGAGTCACCTCCGTGATCACCTTTGGTTCGTACCGAAGCAAAAATATTTGAAGCGCACTTTGTAAAACCACTTGATGGTCATTTGGCCTACAGCGAGAAAATAATCCCTTCCTGTCCAATCATGGGATGCATACAACATCAGTGGACGTGTCCGTTATTCATATTTGCTTGTGACACTTACTCTTTACCGTATTCTAGCAGTGTGTTACTGTGCATTTCAATCAAGGCAAGCGCCGAAAGATACCGAAATTCTGCTGGTCGCTGATTAGTCACTGCCCATTCGCACACTAGGAAAATTGCTGCAACATCGACAGGCAATTCCGCTGGTAGTCGACTTGCACTCGAGCTAATAATTGGCGGCGGACAGAACACTTCGCTGTAAACACGATGCAAGTCTGAAATTGAGTCTACCCGATGAAAGCGGTCGAGCGTCTGAAGAATTTGCGCCTCATTGCGCATCGCAGTGGCAAGGACTTGACCTCCACTGACAGAGCTTAAAGACGGACACGCCTGTCGAAGTCGAAGCATTCGCCCGGCAATCTCGCTGCTCTTGCGCTGACAGCGAACAATACAAGCTTGAATTGCTGCTGCCCCGTAAGTGTCACGATTAAAGAATCGGTCGGTGAATACAAAGAGTGGCCATAATGGAGGTGCTGTACATCGATACAAACAACAAGTGATCAGGATGCAGTCGCAAGAACAAACAACATACTAAAACCTACCACTGTCGCTTAAGCGAACAAGAACATCATTGCCATTCAGAAGGATATCGCGCAGCAGCTGGCACAAAGATATAAGAAGCTCTTCCTGAAGAGCGTTACCTGATGTCTCGAGGGGCACTGGACGACCGGGAGGTAGCAGATAGCGGAGGTGCTGCAACACTGTTTTAACAAGCAGTAGCACTGAATCGGCAGATAATAAGATCTCTGGCAACAGCTTCTGCACCACCGATATCAGCTCCATGATTCTGTTAAAGCTCAGTGCCAACACAGCTAAACACGGTGTGGAACCAATTGCCCCGCGTTGAGATCGTGGTGTCAGCGCTTTTTGCAATAACGACAACAGTCCATCAAAATAGTGTGCCCGATCCAGCAGTCCCATCTTGAACTGATATTCCGAGAGTTTCAGTACATACGACCATTTCTCATGCCACGAAAGCGACGATGACGAGCTATTGATTCCCAATTCTGGAGCACCTTCACTTCCAGGCCCTTTTCCATTATTCGTCAAGATAATTGCCTTGCCATGCCGCAACCTTGGCGCCACCTGTGTGCTTGGTAGCGCCAGTACTGCCGCTGCGCTACTGCTTCTCAACTCCTGAACGCCATTCCCATTTCTTTTGTTTGCTCGCCCTTCAACTGTCCCATTTTCCGACCCTTCATGTGTGTCCACAGCTGCTTGGCGTGCCACGGAATGCAAGTAATCAAACAGCTTGTCGGTCCATCCTTGATTGCGGCGCTGGTGCCGTCGAGGATTAAAGAACCAGTCGCCTGTCCTAAGCGAGCTGTCTCGCTGAAGTTCGCGCATTTCCGTATACACGACATTAATTCTTACAAACCATGTGGCCTCCGCATACCCCGGTCGGTACTGCACCACAAATTCAAGCAGCGGGCATTTCGAGACACCCGTAACTGCTTGCCATTGCTTGAATGGCACGCCATGTGCTTGTGTTAGCTCTGCGGCACTACGCGAGCCACTCGCGAGTTCCGTCATCCACGTATGACTCGTGCGGTCATCAAGCCGTCGGACATGACGCATCAAATAACTCGTGAATGCACGCTCCACAGCTGTTTCGGCAGCATTTTCTGCGCCAGATGGAAGCACGGGTTCTTTTAAATCTTCACGTAACCGCTGAATTGCACGCGTGGCTCGCGTCAAATCGTCAAAAATAGCCAACTTTTTGTCAGTAAACGCGGAATATTGTTGATGCCATTGCTGATTGAACCCACGCGGTAATGGACTCACGTAAGCCACATTGCGCAAGGCGTGGTAGCGAAACTTTTCTTCCGGGAAGTTGCCATTAGTTGGAAAGACGTTTGGAAACATTGCCAACTTGTCGGTAAGATGAGGATGCTCGGGGTCCTAAGATCAATCACCAACGTTTGTCAACTATACCTTGAGTACAAGGCCAATGGAGACAATCTACCTTCATGTACTTGAGATCCATGCCAATGACGCGGGCAGCAGCGTCTGCTGGGGATAAATCGTTTCGTCGTACGCCAGTTCGGTGCATAAGTAGCAAGTTATTCCGCTCACGTAGCCGCAGGGCTGGATTGCCTGATGCACCAAACGGGGAGCGATTGCCGCCACTGTTGCGTCGCTCCCTCGAGTTACCACCAGTTTCCCGAGACCACGAACGTGGACGAGTGCGTCCGTCACGATCCCTTTCCCGTTCACGGTCCCGATCACGGTCCCGATCACGGTCTCGCTCCCGATCCCTTGAAGCCATCCCGCCGATCGAGTTAGAAGAGCCTCGACGTGGAAGCCCGCGACCTGACAAGCTGGACGACTGATGACTTCCAGATCGGCCGCCATGAGAGCCACGTTCTTTGTATGCGGTACCACCGCCGCCGGAGCGTCCGCCGGTTTTGCCATAGCTCGCGTGGAAATTTTCCATGCCCCAGGTAACAAAATGTATGAGGTCTGTCCTCTCAAAGCCACACCAGGTGTACATCAAATGTCAGATGCAAAATCGATTTTGAAAACTTGGTAATTATGTGATCCTGATTTCAGACAGATACATTACGTCTAATATTACTTTTACATATCAAAACTTAGCGATATTACAACGTATTGCCATTGCGCGTGATGAGTGTATGCTAAAATCGTAAGCAAGTATACTACTCTAAAAAAGTGGTCTAATTTACTTATTGCGTCAAAAGGCTATGTATAAGTAAAGTGATACTGGGTGACGAAGATGCCATGTGCTTCGTAGTCACCAATTAGACAAAATTCTTATTATTAGCAAACTAAGGCTTGCCATTCGTTTAACAAATGACCTAACCTGACGCATATCATGACACATATACTCGATAGGCCATTCAATTTGCTTATATCAAAAACGATATTCTAGCTTACTTAACAGAGGTTGTGGCGCATTGTGCTTAGGATTCTTGTTTAGCTTATGGATCGATTTCTCGTGGCGATGCCTGCGTATGACATAATGCCAATGCTTTCGCGCTTATGTGAGGTGTACTAAGCTCTTGGCAAGCTCTATTTAGCTGTATCTGCGGAAAATTTTCTATACTTCAGTAGTGCCGAACCTACAATTCCAGGCTTTAACTTGTTATTTCTTCTTTAATGGTTGAAGCACTCCTATCGAACATGTTTGCTTACATCCTTTCTATCTCGTACGGAACAAGTCTTTTAGTTACAGAATCTTCAACTTGCTTAAGCATTGTTAGATTTGATTTTAGCAAGTCACTTAATGTTTTCTCCTTAAGCAAGCCTACAGACACAATGAGGTGGCGTCAACGGTACGAGTGGACAAGCCAACCTATTACGAAAGGCGGACTGTAGCCTATAGAGTTGCGGATGGTGCTGACAAATTGAGTTAGAGCACGCTGCTTGATCAGATTGGCATATTCGCGCGAACGCTAAGCAACGTTTCTTTAACGGCTCGATTCTCTTACACTTAAAAAAAACTTGCCTACGAGCGATTCGCTGTGGTCATGTCCAGCCTGCTGCCTAGCGCCTTTAAAACACTCTTTCAAATAAAGCTCTGAAAGCAGGATCTCGGCTGACTCTGTTGTTCAAAGACACGATTCAGAAACAGCGCTGATGCTCCGACTTTATCGATTGTGTCCGGTACAACCGCTTAATGACTCATTTGCTTTATTAGTTAGTGACGTCTACACCAACGTTTCCTGTAGACCAAATTCTGTACTTATATCCTTTTGATAAAGCAATACCATTAATGATGCGGAATGATATTATGACGGTATCACTTGTGACACTAGACACTTTGTGCTGTACAAACATTTCTGATTCGACGATGTGCAAATTATTCGTCAAATAACGTATGGTGCAGAAGCTCCACCTAAAAAGAACGTGTTGAAGTACTAAGCATATGGCACTAACGTCTCTTTCGAATGTATACCTCAACTAAGGCGAATCGGCCCAGTCTCCCGTATGATAACTTTCCCACCCCGATGTTCACGTACCGTGCCTAGCGCACTACCCTACCAGTGAGATCACACGGATCGAGCCTTGTCTACTACCCAACCATCTCTGGTCTGCTTCCTTAATCAATTAGGATAGTTAAAGTGAGCTCGGAAGACCAGCTGAGACCTGACGTATACCGAATGTGCGCCCTACACCAGCGCCAGTCTCTCGAGCCCTCATTTCGACTTTGCGTCTGTACTTCAAAGAACAATGCGCGTTCTAGTGTTGTGTGCTGCTGCCCTAGCCTACTGCGTAACCGTTTCTGCCCAAGAGATTGCCTATGATCGAATCGAGCCTTTTGAAGAAGTGAAACCAGATTGTCCCCTCAATGAGCTCGCGCTAATGTTCAAGCCACAGCTTAATATTAGCAACGGCTGCCATCCATACCCCGCTATTGATGCAGACGGACATTTTAGCAATGGCCTAAGCGCATTTCGT